>VZRV01004953.1:2201467-2249925 GCA_013398115.1 Falcunculus frontatus | reverse complement strand
AAAAGAAAAAAAAAAAAGAAGCAAATAAATAAATAAATACGATCTCTCTACAGCAAACGCCACTCATACGCGAACACATATGCGCAACTTTGCTGAAAGTCAAAAGGCTCCTAACTACTTTCCAGAAGAATCTTTAGTTAAAAAAAGAAAAAGAATAAGAAAAATGGAGGAAAAAAAAAAAAAAAAGACCCGCAGCGATGCGATCCTCCCCGCCGCCCTTTCTCCTCCTCATGCCCTGACGACGGACTGACACTCAGGGACAATTATCATAGGCATTGCGACAGTTCTCGGAATACTGAAAATAAATAATCCCGCAAATCAACAACCTCGACATGTATGCCGAGGGGCAGAGAAGACCCCCAGCCCTCGCCCCCGAGGGGGGATGGGGGGTAGGGGGAAACCGAGTGTCTTGTAGGTTGTCAAAACTTCCATCCTCCCGTTTCAGTGGGGACCGAAGGAAACACANACAGTGAGTAAAGGAAGGGATTTTTTCCTCTCCTCTTCTCCTTTTCCCCTTGGAGAGGGGTGGAAGGTGCAGCGGGAGACAAAGGACTCCTCTGCGAGGGACCCGGCCGCCTTAAGGGAGACGGGCTGTCACCGCTGTGCCCTCCCTGCAGTGTTGTCCAGTTCCCCGACGTGGCTGGGCTCGCCCGAACCGCGTTGGGACCGAGGGAGCCTCTCACTGCCCCGTCGGCACCGCAAACTTTCCTTTTCCTACCGCTGCCGGGGCCCTCCCAGCTCCCCCGCTGTGGAAAACGAGGAACGCGGGGGCGGCGAGCCGAGGGCTGGGCGTTTCTTGCCCCGACCTTCCCAGCCCCGATGGGACTGCTGGGGGCCGCTCTGCCCCACGAGTCCAGCGCGCAGCCCGCACCGCGGCTGCACTCCCGCTCCGCCGGGTGCGGGGAGAGTCCGCAGGGCCGGGCCGACCCCGGTGGAGAGGCCCCGCGGAGGGGCGCGGAGTGGCCGTCCCCGGCCCAGCCCTCGCCCCCGCCGTCCCCGAAGCCCGGGAGCTCCGTCTTTGTGCTGAAGGGGAGGCCGAGCCCTTCCTTAAGGGACGGCGTGGCGCGGAGGGGCCGCAGACGCAAAGGCCCGCGGCTTTTCGGGATGCAAGTGTTTGGCAGGGGAGAGGGGGAAGGGAAGAAGAAGGCGGAATGGGGGGACGACGGGTGTCTCCCTCCTTTTCCCGAGCCCAGAGCGAGACCCAGCCCTAAGATTCGGGCCGCTCCGCGGGGCTTCGAGCCCCCTCTCCCAGCTTGCAGCAACGGGCTGAGCGCGGCAGCCCGGATCCCGCCGGGAACTGGCCGTGCGGGAGCGGAGGGAGATGCCTCCCCTCCTGCCAACGCCCCCGCGGGGTGTCTCCAGCCTCGGCCAGCCCTCTCCTCCCCGTGCTCCAGGGAACCGCTCCGTCTCACGGTGTTGATTAAACTTCCTTCCCCATCAGTTGGAAATAGCGAACTTTCCCCTTCCTATGTCTAACAGGGAGAGGAGTACCGCCCTCGCACCGCTCCAAAATCTCACCCTCAAAGCAGGAGAGAGACCCTAAGACAAAAATACACCGCCGTAACAGAGCTGAGTGGGACTTGAAATTTGCAGCCTTGTTTTGCGAATGGAAGTGTCACATTACAAGGGCTTCAGGTAAATAAAGGTGGGATAAGGCAGCGACGCTGCCGAAATCTTCTTAACTCTTTAGATCTGTGTGGAATGTGTATCCAGAAAAGGTTTCCACTTGGAGGCTTAAGAAATGTGAGTCATCCCCTCCCCCACCCGCTCTCATCCTTCTCAGATCGGTTCAGGGGAGAAAAAAAAAGGGGGAAAGAAAAAGGAATAAAAGTCTCCTTTTCTTTTCTATCATCCCAGCATCTTTTTGGGATGAACTTTGCTACTCTTCACCTTGAGTAGAAATAGAGAAAATTAATACAAAGTGCAGGTTACCTGTAACTGATTTCGGAAAGAAAAAAAGAAGGGAAACAAGAAAAACAAAACAACGACAAACCTAAATTGGAAGGAAAAGAAAGTAGGAAGAAAAAAACCGCCGAAGAGGGGGAAAAGTTATAAGACTGGTAGGAAAGCTTTGTTCCTCATCTGCAAAGTTCCTTGCGCAAGGACGAGCAGGGTCCTGGGAACGCCATTTATTATGCACAATTCTGATCAGAAAATGCCAATCCCCACGCGATTCCTGCTCCTGCACTGGATATTGTCTCTTTTTTTTTTTTTTTTTTCTGACGGTTTATTAAGTCACTTTAGTAGGCAACCTTTCAAAGCCTTTTTTAATTTTTCCCCCTTGTGCAAGTTAGATGGGACCAGAGCTGCTGCACTAAGCTACTTAGCTTGAAAATCAGTTTAGTGAAGGTCTGGGAGATTCTGGGTTTATTTCCTCCCATACAAGACCTATAGCAGAAGCTTAATAACAAAAGTGTGAAAAGAACGAAACTGTACGGAAAATTACAAACATCAGCAGCATCTGCCAGAAGCGCTAGGAAAATCTTTCCCTAAACCCAGGACCTAAACAGTCCAAAAGGTTGGTGTGATCAACCCCTCCTACTCGTAAATTAGCTTCAAATTGTTAATAGGTGGAATAAAATACTGGGTTGTTTTTTTTTTTTTTTTTTTAAAAAAAGGTAGTTTTAATCATAATTCGAAAAAAATCTCTTCCTTTCACTTTTTTTCCCCATTTTTTTCCCCTGAGAACTATGTTGCAGTTGCTTGAATGCCTTCTTAACTTTCTGCAAGACCTAACAAAAAGGAGTGCAGTGCCAACTCATTAGCCGTACAGCGTTTTAAAAGACGATAAACAGTCACGTAGCAAAAAAGGATTTGGGCTGAGAATGAAAAGCAGTCACCTTCCCATCGGAGAGCGGATGCACATCAGAAATCAGGCGGGAGAGAAATACCTAACAGCGCTGGGCATAATGTGATTATACCTAAGGTAATCGCTTAAAATAAATTGTATACTGTTTAAAGTAAATCGACCTAAATGGCCACGCTCATCTAATTCAAAGATCATTGGGCAGATAAACTTCTTAAAGAGCCTTTCTTGAGAAGGAGTTTGCTAAGACAGTGTGATCCTTCCAGTTTCTTAAGGCGATACATCCAGTGCCAAGAGATTTTCTCTTTATTATTAACAAATCAGTTTAGATAGGGGTCCGATAAGAAATGCAAATCCAGACATAGGGGTCGCTGCTTGGCCGAATTTTAACTGAAGGCTGGTTCTGCGGGAATTGACTACAGGGTACGTTTGCGAAGAGGCTGTGTGAAGCTTTTACACTGACTCTACTGAAAAATGAAGTCAGTGATTTTGATCTGCTCCAGATGTCCTAAGAGTGGATATTGCAGTGCTGGGAATCCGCACCAAATATCTGAGGGCAGTGATGGTAATCAGCGCAACCCATCAGCCAGGGGGGACTGGCAATTGTGATAACCTGCTGCAAATGCGCAGGGCTGGAGATGGCAGTGATAAACCGCTGAAAATATCTTCAAATGGAGATGACAGAGATGTTGAAAGGAGACACCTAACTATGGGGAGAATAGGATACTAAGCAGAGCACAATCTGAGAGTGGAGTTCAGATATTTACCAGTCTACGCTTCACCCTTGTAATTTCCACAGTGATACACGCGTTTGGGCGCCGTCTCTGCGGGCAGATACACGAGCGTATGGCCCCGTTGGTAAAACTCGGGGTTTATGCGGCGTTGATAATCAGATCTACCGAAAGAAAGGGAGGTTTAGTCTCTAAAGCGCCTTGTTTGTGGCTTGGGGAGAAAAGTTTTCTTTTAATTCTGTAACTGCTTTGAAACATTCTGGTAACGATTTCTTTTGCAAATCCTCTTTTCATTTTCAGCTCTCACCGGTAATAGGCGAAGAAATTTAAGATGATCTCTTCAGTTAATAGTCTGTTTCAATTTTCTTTCCTGCGGAAAGAACGTGNGGGGTGGGGGAAGGAGGTGTGCAAAAAAAAAAATAGATTATAGGTATGTTGCTAATTTTCTGACTGTTCTCAGCAGGTAGTTTCACTGTCTTTTTTTTTTTTTTTTCTGCTAGCTGTCTTTTTTTTTTTAAATGTGTAAGTTTAAAATAACTCTACCATGTTAAGTATCAATCCTATATATTTTAATGATACATCTGTGCAGGACAGAATCCATTAATTTAATATATCTCTCCTAGATTCTAATTATACACCGACTGCCGACTATTTGGATCAACCGACTGAGTTTTCATTAAGTGTATTACATCTGATTTAGCATGGGACCGTGTTTCATTTGAGGATGTTAACTTTTTTGGGGGTGCCGGCAGTGCGGGGGTGGCTCGGCAGGACCTTGGCAGGGGTCTCCTCTCTCTGGTCGCCTGCTGCCAGGCCCTGTCGCCGCCGTGTGACTGTCCTGAGCGCTTCTCATCAGCCCTGATTTATGAGCCTTGTTAAACACCCATTATTACTTTGCACCTTTTTTCCAGCAGGGTCTGGGAAACAACCCCACTTTGTGACAACAGGGCATGTGTCAAACAATTATAGGCGGAGAGGTGATGTAGCTCTGGAGCGCCAGACTCCCCTCTCCTCCCCTTCACGCCCAACCAGAGGAATATTTCTGTTAAAAAAAGGGTAAAGGGGAAGGAAGGAAGGAAGGAAGGAAGGAAGGAAGGAAGGAAGGAAGGAAGGAAGGAAGGAAGGAAGGAAAGGAAATGTAAAAAAAATCTCACTCTATTTTTGCCAATTTAATTCACAGTAACAGCAGCCTTTAGATCTCTGACTGTGCAAATGAATGGTTTGGTTTGTCTAAACAAACACAAACGTGGAATCAGGGATACTTGATTGATTCCCTAAATGTGAAGATGTACACATCTTCAGTGTATACAGGCAGTACAGGAAGGAATCCAATCCTGAGCAACTGCAGGGTTTGATTGTGCTCAAGGTAGCAGCTAGTAAGGTGTTTACAAAGATTATTTTATTCGGAGAGAGAGCGCGTGTGCTTTAAAAATGAAAAATACAACTTTTTTAAAAAAGCAAACTAAGAGAAATTGACTTTTCCCCCCCGATATTCTGGTGGTGACTTTTTGTTAATCCTTTATCTGTTCACTTCAGGTGCAACTTACATTTATTTGTGATAGCAAGGTGAATTCACAGACGTTCTCTTCCTTTGCGCTTTTGCAAATGAATTGTTAGAGCTATGCACACAGGCCTATATGAACAAGCACTAAAATCTATAGAATGAATCATCTGCCTCTCTCTCTGTTTCTGTCCATCTATCTACCTATCTATGAATATTTTATGGGTCTGAACTTAATTAACAAAATAATTTCCATTTTGTCTCCAAAATGATCAACAGCAATTATGTGAGTTTTTTAAGGTTTATAATTTTATGTCACCAGACTGTTGCTTGGGGGCAGAGGCACAATTGCCGTGCCAGCTGCAGTTGTATTTATTTGGTTTTTTTCTGTCTTGTTCCTGTAGGGCTGCATTATGCAGTTTTTAATTAGTTTGTGTTTGTATTTCACCCGTCCCAAATCAATGCCATCCTGGAGCAATGCAATGTAAATTCCTGCAGTACAGGTGTAGCTGCTAGCTCTGGAACACTAGGAAACTCATGTCTTACAAATGAAAGCAGTGAATGCCATTCAGCCAAACTGTCAGCTTTAAACAGCCAAGAGGAAGGAGATCAAAGCAGAGAGCAGGAACTTCTACTCTCCAGATTAGTCTTTATGGTTTGAACGCCTAATGCTATTAAAGGGAACCAGGACATATAGCACATCATTGGCTACAAAGTTACTTCTAATTTTGCTAAAGTCCTGCCTTATTTTGGCCAATGTAAGCCTTCAGAGCATTTCAAGATGCACTGTTTCCTTTGAGGCCTAGTAGCTACTCATCGGAAATTATGCAGAACTAATACCTTCAGAGACACATTTCTGTTTGTGCTCATATTTATATAACTTATCGCCTTTTGAAAGATAATTTTGATTTCCTCCTAGGTTCCACAAAGTCTTTTAATAGAACTTGCAGCAATAAAACCTGAAATTCTAGTATCTCCAGACATGAAAAGTCCCTTTATGTTGTGTTTGGTGTCTCTTCTTTCTTGAAATGACCTCTGTATGGTGGTGTATAAATCTATTATTCCAGTCACTGGGGATTTCTTTTAAAGCTTTTTTTTTTTTTTTTGGTCAGGAATAAGAGATCGTTCATCTTTAACTAGGCCACATAGAAATTATGATTCAACAGCAGTGTATATTTAATTAGAGTAATCTCACTTGAATTTAATTACCTAATGAATTATTTGTTTAAAAGGTAAAAAGGCTTGTTTGCCAAGTACAGTGCAACCCACTGATAAGAACTTCCGTTATAAGAACATTAATATTTAAAAAAAAAAACAAACCCCACAACATTTTATGGTTTTATATTTTAACTCTTTGGTTCTGCCAGCCGTCGGTGGGTACGCCGAGCCCGCTACCATCAGGGCTCTCTTCGACTCCCGGCAGGGACTTCCGCAGCCCGCCGCCTCCGACTCGCGTAAGTAACGCGCCTCCCCGCGCCGCGCAGGCGGGGGTGGGGGCGGACGATAGGGGCGAGGGAGAGACGGGACATGGACGTTTTTGCCGGGTGAATTTCGAGGCGAGAAGCCGGCGCCAGCGCCACTCGGCAAGGGGCGGTGAGGCCGCCCGGCTGCCGTGGGTGGAGGGGCTGCGCGACGCTCCGCGCCCTGCGCATCCCCGGGCAGCCGCCGGATCGGAGCTGCTCCCAAGGGCTGCTGTCCCTTTCCTTCAGCGCCGCGTCTGGAAGAGGTCCTGGCCAGGAACAGGAAAGTGTCCGAGCGGGGAGTGACAAACAACAAAACAGTCGTCATTTGTATTTTATTTTATTTTTTTTTCTTTCTCTTTTATTTTTTTTTCTTTCTCTATCTCTCTCTTTCCCTAGTCTTATGGTCAGTGCAACTAATCCTAGTCCTTTGATTATTTATGCTTCTTCAGCCGTGGCAACAAAAACTGGACAGCCTCTGCCCTTGACCTTTCTCCTCGGTTCCCAAGTTTTCCAGCTACTGCATTGTTTGTTTCCAAAATACAATGCATACAGTGCTGAACTGCAACACTTGTCAGAAGATTCATCTGAAAGCACCACAACTCGGGGATTAACCGACTCAGAAAAAAAAGTGAAAGAAAAAGAAGTTTTTTACTTATGCAGAAATGGGAAGCTCTCCTTGATGTATTCTACCTACCTGATACAGAGAAACTAGGTCAAAAAATATTTTGGTTTGTTTATTTGCTTCTGAGCTGGGAATCATCTCTGTGGTTTGACAGTGGGTCCTCTCGAAGGTGTCACTGGGCGGCTACTTGTCGCTTGGACCGAGAACTTTCGGTCTGCCCTTCCCCCTTTCCCGAACACCATGAGGCCGTCGGCAAGGCCTGAACCGGAGTGCGAGGAGCAGCGAGGGGTCGGACCGACCTCTCCTTCCCTTGCTGCCCCAGCAGTGATTCTCTGGCACCAAGCAGGAAGCTGGATCTCTGTTAGATTAGAGAACGGACGTTAAAAGGTGTCTCCGGAGGTGGGGAAAGTGGCCTGGGGATACTAAACTTGAAGGAGGAATTTTTCCCTTACCTTCCTTTGGTAGGTAAGAACCCACCAAGCATTTCTGCTTAAGAAACACCAGCAAGAGAGATAGAGGAGTGTGTGTATACTCAAACCGTGGGCAGGGAGAGCAAAAGTAGGTGCAAGCTTGAAACTAAGCTTGAGCAATATTGAGGTATCATTTCGAGACACAGCTGTGCTTGGTAGTCCCTTGTGGGATGCACTGAAGCTCCCACTAGTGCAGTCCCGCAGCGAAGGACTGCACCGCTCATTAGCCCGTGGGCGCACAGACGTACCCCACACGCAGGGGCAGAACTGCAGAAAGTATCCACGGATCAAAACATCAAACCTGTCTGCTGGGCAGGTAATTTTCTCCCGGTCCCGGCTCGCCCAGCGTGACCAGGTAGGAGGCAACCCGCCGGTGGCCGGGCGGAGGTGGCGAGGGCAGCGAGCCGCCGGCGACCCTGCGCGGCTCCGGCGCACCTCCGGCCCCGCAGCGCCCTCGCCCCGCTCCTGCGCCCTTTTTGCCGCTGGCGTCTGAAACGAAGATGTTTTCCAGGTTTTCCAGAGCTGCCTGCCCTACTGCAGGCTTGCCTGCTTAAACCCTCAGTCAGTCGCCGAGCAGATTGCGCAGTACGAAACTTACTCCCCCGAGGTTCAGGAAGGCCCCTCTCGGGCTGGGGGGGTCAAGGCGCGGTGGTCTGGGGATGTGCTGGACATCAGGCAGGAAAGAAGTGGTGAGAACGAGCCTCAGTCCTTGCCGTTCCCTGTCTTCTCCGTTAAAGGGCAGAGATCCTAATTTTTTCATGAGTTTTGAAGGTCTGGAGAAGTGAAGCAGTTTTATGGACGGGTTGCACTAACTGCTGGTACTGTGGCAACAGTGGGTCTTGCCGGCTCACCAGCACCTCAACCCCTATTTCATGGTGCCAGAAATGTTTGAGTCTGATGACTGTTTTGCACTTTCAGGTAAATATGCCAAGTCCTAAACCCAAGAGTAGCCTCGGGTCTGTTACAGTGAGAATGGATATTGACTTCAGAAAACCTTGAATTTCATGATTATAATAAAAATGTCTAATATATTCAAAGCTCAGATCGTGGTCATTTTCAGATCTTAGAGCAAAATTATCACAACATTTCACTGTTTATAGTCACATAAATATGTTGGTCTCCTCTACTGTGCGTCATTTGCACACACTGTTATTTGAATCAACTGGCACCCTCACTGAAATGTTTATAATGACTTTAAGGTATTATGGGAGTTATAGATCTGCCAGCCAGGCATTTTAATTCTTGAGGGCCTATGCTTTTCTTAAAGTTACAAGCGCAGTTGCCACAGAACATCTACGTAATGTAGTTTATTCCATTAATTTTTATAACTAAATACACATGTAATCAGATCATATTTGTCTGTGTGTTTTTATTCTCACCCCCTTTGGAGCATCTATGTATTTTCACTGTATTTTTACTGATAAACTACAGCTGTATAATTTCAATCATGTAGTTATGGTAGGACAAACTATTAAATAAACCTTAGACTAGAACTTATTGAATTAAAATTCCCCACCAAAGCTTCTCAGATTCTTTTTAATATTCTATAAACAGCACAATTTACAATGCCATTCTATCTCTTCTATAGCTTTCTTCTAACACTGCAGCATCAGTAGCAGTTGGTGTATTTTCTGTCTTTGGTTTCTTTTTCCTTAGATGTATAGTCACTCTTTTTGCTATTATAATTGATTTATGTATCCATTGATGTGTGCTGCATTTTAATGATGACTCTTTGTTTTATCCAATAATACTTTTCAATAAGATTGTTTGGATTGCATTTTAAGGACAGGTGTAAACTGATGCTTAGATTTTTAATGCCCGATGTTGACCCAGGCAAGGTTTTTCCTGGGAACAGATTTGCACTCAAATAAGACTACATTTTAATGCATTTTTACACTTATATATTTTCTGACTTTACTTTAGGCTTACTAAAATGTAATTACCTTTCCCCTTTTGCTTCTTTTCTCTACATTAATATGCTAAATTTTATGAGGCCCATATCTTTTGTATTTTTTTCTTTCTAACAATTCCAGATTATATTTGAATGGCAGGACAGTTTGAGCTTGACCTGTATCAAACAGCACTGGTCCATTGAAAGCATTGCAACAGGATAATGATGAGACCAGAAATAAGATGGATTTAATAAAATAATAGTAATGGAATGAAAATACATCCTTTAAACACCTTATTATAAGAAAATCCTTCATATGTGGTTCTTAAACGTTTATTGACTAGTGGGATAATAATATGACTTTTTTAGACAACAAAGTTAATCACATCCTCCACTGAGTTATTGGTCTAGATGCTGTAAGAAACAGAAAACTAAAAAAAATATTTTTTTTAAGTGTTGGGATCTTGTGATAGTTAAATCACTGTGGCAATGTGAAGAACTTGGTATGCAATCATGAGCTGCATCATTGTACTCTACAAATTAGCACTGAGTTTATTTTATTGATTCACTGCAGGCTTTTCTCCTCAAAACTGCTATTCCCCATCCCATATGTTTCATTTTTTTTATGCATGGTAGTTCCCTGTCAAAGGCGGCAATTTTGGGGCTTTTTGCCTGGGCTTGAGAACACTCAAACAATAATGATAATATCACATCCACTGTTAATTTTTCATATATAACTAGACTGCTTCAATTTACAAGACCTTTTATGCAATACATGTATTCTACTGTTTCCTCATATGTTTTGCATTGGCCACAGACAAGATAAATTTTAGAAGACTAAGCCAGGATGTTCAGAGACTTACAGACATTATTAAGAACAGTGAGGAATTATGAGCATTCATAAACACAAGAGGCCCAAATTAAGACCCTCAGTTCAGCAGCTGCAAGCCTTTTGGGGTTGATTACTACACTCAAAGAGAAAACATGTAAAGAGCTACTTATTTATACTCTGCACCCTCAAGTTAAAGAGACTGCCGATGGAGTAAAATATCAGTTAGCTTGGGTGTAGATAGTGGAACCTGAAGTTTTTTTATTGTGTTCGCTTATGTCTGTAAGTTCAAATATTTAACACCTGGATGCTTTTTTAATGTCACAGGATACTCAAAGTCAGATACAAACCAATTCTAATCCAAGCAGATGCTTTGAGGGCCAGGAAAGTAAAAGGCTGTATCCTGCAGAGCTGGGTTGATAATGGACAGGGAAATGCCCATTTTCTGTTTCACCTTTTATTTATTTCCTCAGCTTTTCCATGAGGGTCAAAGAGTTAGGCAACAACACAGTCATTCAGTATTTCACAGGAGGTTTTGATCTCTCTCTCACCTTGTCTCAGGCCAACAAGCATTTGCAGTAGCTCATACTGTGCTGGCATCGCTGCTATAATTGCACTAACCCAGAACAGTGTTGCCATAAACATTTCTATGCTAAGCTTAATAATTCTAATGCTTCATGGAAGCAGTCTTGGTGCAGTTGCATTGATGTAGTAGATGCTGCCAGCGTAACTCACAATAATCTTGCAATCCTTACAAAGCCTGCTCTCTGCAATTTCCTCCTACTTCACATTATTTACTTGGTCTAAACTATTTGCTGTTTCATAGAGTGATAAATACCAGTTCATTTATTTAAAATAAAATAATCTCTTCAGGTATTGATTGGTGCTCTGACTAATCCCCACTTCATGAGTCCGTCTTGGGACCTGTTGGGAAGTTTCCCCATAATGCAGTGCTACTTCATGGCTGAGCCAACGTCTGTGTTAATATAACAGATTTTCACCTACACAGAGGTTTGCTGTGAATTTTTTACGTTGTTGCAAGTTTATACACTCCTTTAAACTACGATAAACTATACAGGCATAAAAATCACTTCTCTAGCAGAGGCTGGAATACTTGATGGAAGAGAAGCTGTGGTCAAGAACCTTTGACATTTCAATTTCACTGTCATTTTTTTTGCTTATTTGCTTTTGCTGTGAGGTTTTGTGACTGAAGAACAGCCCCTGAAGTCCTGGGAACAGAACACTCAAATTATTCTCATTCAATAGGACACAGAAACAGCAGAATAGCCCTTCTTGGGGGAAGAAACAACTCTGTGTTGAGAAGGCTTTTTGACTCCTCTGTCTGCACTGAACATCAGAACTGCTAATAGAGTCAATGTGCTGACATAAAAGTTGGATCCTACTAGTTACTTTCTTTAGGGTACCAGCTTTTCTTTCTGAACTCAGTATACTTTATTTTTCATCATTCTTTTTTAGGTCTTCTCATTCTGCTTTCTTATCTTTGCCCATTAATTGCCACAATTTTTCTTTTGTCTCTATATTCCATGTTCCTATTTGTCCTCACCTGGCTCAGTCTTGTCAGCTCTGTGTTTGATCCCACATTAAAACCACTCTTGCTCTTTCAGTTGTTTTTATTGAAAACAGCATCCCTATATCCTTCATGTTTATCTATACATCATAGTTGATAAAGATTGTAGAGAAGGGATTGAATTTCTTCATGTTTATGTAATGCCTACTCAGAGACCCTAGAGCCTAAGAAATAATTAATAAATTAAAAAATAATACATTTTCCACTGATGTGCTTATTCTGCTTGAAAATGATAAGTTCAAGCAATTAGGAGCTCAGGTGACTCCTCATGTAACTACAACTGTGTGACTAATTATGTTATCCTTTTCACTCCACTAAAACTTACACTTGGAAGAGCATGTATGTATGCAAAAGTTAAAAACATTTCTGGATTTGTTTGCTTTTACATTCCTAACAGTTGCTTGTTAATAGGAGCATGTTTATGGAAAAAATGGTGGCCTATGGATGCAATCTGACCTTCAGCTAGAGCTGATATCAAGTAACTTTACATTTTGTCTTCTGACTGTTCACGGAGTTAGGAAAGAGTATTAGCGTATGTGCGTTTAACTGCATTCCGTGCTCCCATGCACTCAGCGCTTGCACAGTTTCCCCAATAGTAAGAGTGTTAATTCATACACATACAATTTTGAACACTTTTTTTTGTTTTTTCATTATTCCTTAGGTTTACTTGGCAGGAATAGAAATGAGGTAATACATGTAAGAAAGAAAATCAAAAGTGTTTAACACCACCAAAAGGATAACTTCAGCCAGCTTGGCAAATTCATGGGACTTCAGGGATGCAGCCAAGGACATGGAGATGTAGATGAAGATACTGTGAGGATGGCTCTCTAGTTCAGGACCTGAGCCTGAGAAGTGAACACAGTCCTGCTGGGGGGTGGTTTCTAGTGAGGTTCCTCAGCAGTTCATGTGGGAATCTGTACTGTTTCTTACTAACCAGAAGGTAGAACAGAGTGTAACCTCAGCAGGTTTTCAGATCATACCACATTGGGTGGGAGTGGCTCTTTCCCTGGAGGCACGCTGTTGTTCAGAAGGACATTGATACGCTGGAGAAAGTCGAACAGGAATCTCATGAGATTCAGCACAGGTGAATGTAGAGTACGGGCCCTGGTCTGGGAAGCTATCCTCCTTCCATCCAGTCTTGGCATCAACTGTTTGAAAGGTATCTTTGTGAAAAAGGACCTGATGGCCCTGGTGGACAGCACAAGGGAAATAAGCCAGCAGCAATCAGCATTTGCACATTTGCAGTGAAGGAGATCAACTGCATGATGAGGGGTAGTAGCGTGAGCGAAGCCAGTAAGAAGGAAGTTATTATTAGTGAGGTGGGTGTCAGTCTCTTCTCCCAAGCAACAAGGGATAGGATGAGGAAATGGTCTCAGGTTGTGCCAGGGAAGGTGTAGATGGGATATTAGGAGAAATTTCTTCCCTGAAAAGATTGTCAAGCATTGGTACAGGCTGCCCCTGGAAGTGATTGAGTCACTGTTCCTGGAGGAATTTTAAAGATGTATGGACATGGTGCATAGGGACGCGGTTTAGTGGTGGACTTGGTAGTGCTAATGTGTCGCCCTGAGTTTTGCAGTTCTTCGTTGTTTTCATTTCTGTATAAGAGTTTCTCATGCACTGTTCTGTAAACATAGTTATGTTTTTGTAACTTTGTTCTATTGTTTGCATTCTTTTCTCCTGGGCGGAGATGTTTGATGGACTTTCCTTTGACCAGTGTGGTTGAGGGGTGTACAACTCACCCTCCAATCCAAGGTGATTATTAAGAAGATATATAATAAAGTCCGAGGTCTTCCCAGCCTCTCTCTCTTTTTCTGCTTCTCTCCCTGAACAGGTGTCTGCGTGTCCTTTTCGTGTCCAAGTGTGACACTAATGGCTGGCTTTGATGATGTTAAGCACCTTTTCCAACCTAAATGATTCCATGTTTCTTCTTTAATTAGCTTTTGTGAGACTCCATATGAAGGATTCTGTTAATTTTTCAAGCTTCCCAGTGCAAAATGGCTATTGGTGTGCTGCAGTCACTGTAAAAGGGCTATCATGATAATTAGAAGCCTAGAGCACACGGCGAGGAGAGGCTGGATGAATAGTGGTTGTTCAGCCAAGAACAACAGGCTAATGGCAGGTCTTATTGCTACCTTCAGGTACTTTTTGGTAAAGTGTAATCAAGACGGAAACACTCTTCTTACTGTGACAGGATGAGAAGCAGAAGAAAATGGGAAATTATGTTTAGATACCAAAAGAAAAAAGAGCAGGGGGCGGGGTGGGAAATAACATAAAAGGAAGCCATAAAAACCTGGACAGTTTATGGACTCACCATCCTTGAATACATTTAAAACTGAACTGGACAAGACCTAGAGTACTCTGACATAGTTGGACCTATGTTGAGAGAAGGGCCGAACTAGATGACCTCCAGAGAGCCTGTTGAACCAAAATTATTTTACGATTTTGTAGCAGTTGAGCACATAGCAATGTAAAAGTGGAGTTAACATCCTTGCCTGTGTTAAAGGACTGTCTAGGACAGTCTACAAAATGCAGCAATAATGCATGTGGCTGTAATGTGTGAGTTGTATTGACTACAGATACATTTATTTCATAGCTTTGAACTCTCATCAGAATACACTGTGTAGCAACACTGATGCTTCTCTCTCTTATGGGTTTATAGTACAGCTTTTACATAGCCCTGATCACTAATAGGATGCTGCCTGATACAGCAAACAAACCATGATAGCAAGCTAGAGACATCTGACAAGCACTGCGCCATCCGTATCAGTAAGCCATTTCAGGAAAGAATGGAGAGGAGGGAGAAAGGAGTGAGCAAGACCTGAGAAATGGTCATCATTGAGCTGGTAGCTGACTTTCCAACCCAGATGGTGATTTAATGGTCTGCTCCAGGGGATGTACAAGTAGAATTGCATGTAGATGTTCAGGACACCACTGTAAGAAAGTAGAGCTGCTAGTTATGAGGATAATTCCTTTGAGCATACAATTAAGGGTGTTTCCTACCTAAAGACCTTTTGTCTATGGCCAGACTAACACAATTCAGCTCTCTTGGCGTGTGCTGTCCCAGGAGAACCTCTTGGCCCATTCCAAGATTACAAAATAACAAAGACCAAAGTCACAGAATGTAAAGTGCATGAGAGGAACAAGAATGGCTTGAAATGCATTTTGTAGTGTTGAAATAGAAGTATACTCTGACCTTTCTTAATCCTAATTATTATTATTATTTATGAAAGAACAAGTGCTGCTAAATAAAAGATATAATTTTAATTGTGGAATTAACTGTAATTACATGTCATTATGAAATATTTCATAATTTTGTAACTGCTTAAACTGTTGGTATTTAGTGAACATAATTTACAGTAATTCCTTTATTCTTTCTTTGTCTAACCAATAATCATCTTTGTAATAGGTAGTAGAATCGTGAACTGAACAAAACTGTACACTTTAAGTGTTCAAAACATTTCTATTCCTCTTTTGTTTCTGTAGGAATCCAAAACAAAGTTAATCTGATCAACGGGGATCAATAGAAAAGTGAGTGAAGATTCTTATTTCTTTGAAGCCAGGGAAGGCAATGAAATAATCCTCCTAAACAATGAAGGCCTTTAATTCAGAGTCTCAAACACTGAAAGGCATTGTGAAGTGGGATTTGCAGTGTTTCTGGTTTTAATTTAAACTGTACAAGCAGGTGCAGGAGTTGGAGGTGAATTACTCTTACTACATTTTTGTGATACTATAAGACAAAAATCACAGAAAAGTCCCAGACCTGATTTATGGACGGTAATAGTAAAAAAAAGTCTTAGAAGAACTTCCTTTTGTTTTACTCCCCATGTCCCTAATTTTAATGTATCCATCCTCCTTTCTTTGTGATTTCATTAGGTCCACAAGCTGAAGTACTTGGGACTCTGCATCTGTGTGAGCTGGCTACCTCTGGAAGGAACACCAGCCAGTTCTTCAGCCTCTCTTTCTTTGGTGCCTTCACCTGAAAAGCTGGTAGTGGACTGAGCTGCAGAGGGCCTTTCTGTGAACTTTTGGGACTGAGGAATGCTTACGACAATATGGGATGGGTCCACCGCCCTGAGTCACAGGTAGCTGGTTCATCATGTGGGTAACACACAGCAGCAGGGCAGGGACTTGCCAGCCAGGACTCTGTTGCACCGTTTCCAGGGTCTAGAGCTGGCAAGGGGGTCAATTGAGAGTTCAGAACACTTGGCATCATTTGGTGATGAGGCAAGTCCAGGAATGTAAATTCAGTCTCGTGGTAGCAGTCAGAGTCCTACTCAGCCTGGCGACCACCAGACAGGTCCTGGAGTTAGGTGGCAGGTCTGAGGTCAAGCTGGGAAGTCAGTCCATGGATCAGAGCCCAGTCCAGCAGACTGCATAGCTGGGCATGGCTGTGACAGACCTGGAGACAGGCACACCTGAGCACAGCTCAGGCAGACAGTGATGGCCCCAGGCTGAATTGAAATGGGGCCCCTGGTGTGTGTGTGGACACCCAAGCAGGGCTATGCACCTGAAACATACGAGTGCTCTTGGGGCCTTGATCAGCCCATGGAACAGTGGGTGACCAGTAACCAGAGAGCAGCAGTAGCGGGGGATCTTAGCTGGAAGGTGCAGTACTGGACAGAAGAAAGGATGCAAGGAAGGCGCCTCTGGTTCATGGTGAGACAACCAGGCTGGCCGGAGGAAAGCACAGTGGGCTCCCATTTTGATGAAGTTGATGGCAGTGCTTTTATGGATAGCAGGAGGATGATATTTTGACTCGCTCTGTTTCTGTCTACTGCATAGGCTTGAGAAAATGCAACTTGCAGTAGGCCACCTACTCTCAGTCACTGTTAACTTGTTTGAGGTAAAAGAAGTTCTTAAAAATCTTCTCCTGACTTCGTCTATCCCATCTCCTGATTCCCTTACTTCATGTTCAGCTAGAGTCTATTTGGCAAAGAAAATATTAATGTTAAATATTTATGTTCAATATTTTCAGTTCCATATATCTTACAGAAGGAAATGAGGATTGATTGCTTGTTCTCTTTGTCTTGATCTTTCACTTTTTTTTTTGTCTTTCTTTTTCTTGTAATGTGAGAGGAAATTCAACTTTTGAACCTTGTGTTAAAGAGTTTGTCTTGAACTTAGGCTGAACTTGCTGATTTTGTTACTCAGTGTTCTTGTTTGCAGCATCTATATTAATAGGCAAAATCAGGCTTATTGTGGATTAACAACTTTAATCATGATGACTGCAGTCATTGTGAGGACCATTTAAAAAGTATTTATTTCACAAGTTGTCTTTGGGGTTTTCTGTCTACCTGCAAGAAAAAATATTGTCCTCCAGCCTACCTACCTCCAGGAACTCAGGGACCCTCAACCATCAAAGCTGTCACAGAAGATTGGTTTCATGGCATTATGGGGAGAGGCACGATGCCAGAGTGTTGTTTTTATCTTCAAATAACATCTCCCCGAATAAGGTCCTCTTTGTTTTGGGAGCCATGGGTGTGTTTTGTATGCACCGTTCATTTATTTTTTCAGTTACATGTTCAGAGATAACACAGGTTGAACTAATTGTCTAAACAAGATTTGGAATTTAACAAATTATGGTGTTCAATAACATAATTTTCTTTGACAAAAACAACACAGGTAGTGCTCTCCTAGTCTGACAGCTCTGGGAGCTAGAGTTGATTCAGAAGTGAAAGAATGAGATTCTAAAAGCGTAAGGAAATAAGAAATGTTATTTATCACTGTTTCAGTGTCACCAACTTGTTATTTTTATTGTTCTTCAGAATAATGGGATTTATTGAAGCAGTTTATCCTCACATCACGTAATACAGGTTATGCTTGAAGAACAAGGAGGATTCAAAATAGCAAAACATAAAAAAGCACCTTAAATTTAACAGAAATCCACAGCAAAGAGAACTGCACTTTAAAACCTACCCTATTTCCATCTGGAACAAGCAGAAAACAAGTACATGTGGAAAAGAATAGTTCAGTTATTAAAACCACACAAATTGAGATATTTGCGTAGTTACTGCCATGCTCAAATGAAAGAAGATAATTGTGTATATGAAAGGTTTTCAACAGCTGTCTTTGAAATCAAATAAAGAATTAGATAAACATGCTGGCTGCTTTGCATCTGGGATATATACACCAACACTCGATATTCACAAATCGCTAAGTGGTTGTTGGACACCTGAAATTCTATTGATTGCTAAAGCTCAATAATGTCTCAGAGACTTGATCAAAAGACCAGGCAAGCAAACAAGTAATTATATAGTATTGGGACTCTTAGCATATACAAAACGCACTGTGATAAGAGCAAACATTCTGACTAGGTAAATACCCTCAGTTTGGTATGGCAACAGCCATAACAGGAAACCTTTCAAATGTTGATTACATAAAATTAAGGATGATACAGTGAAAAAGAGTATTGTAAATCAGACAGCAGGGAATTTCAAGGATCACAAATCCTTGCCTAATATAAATTACAGCAATAAATTCTAGCATGGATTGTTTCTTTTATAACAATGGTTATCAAGAAAATAGGAATTGTGAGCTAGAATTCCAGGGCATTTAAATCATGATAGTCCCTAGAAGTTTAATTGCTTTATTTTGCTTCCGGCTTGCTCAAAAGTGAACACAAGTAATAGATACAAAACTGTTTGATTGTATAAATTAATATTTATTTCCTCAGATTCTGTGTTATGTCAACAAATAACGTTCTTATTGTAGTTATTATGGTGACTGGAAATAAATAGTCAACCTTATTCCTTCTCATAGATTTTTAGCATGACCCTATTGACATACATTCATGCACTGAGAATTCCACTGAAAACTGTGGAAAGATACCAGTACAAAACTGGCTTGTGAGTCAGTCTTAGTGCTTGGCAGTGGTTGACCCCTGGATCTTCTCATTATTACAAAACACTCAAAACACCAACTGCCTGGAAGATAATAGTGATTTAAAAAGAAAATTCTTTTAAGATTAACTCCCAGAGCATTTTGCCTTGCTTTTCATCTCACTGGAGTTATTAGTCATCTCTCAGATGGTTTAACACGGATGGTCACTATACTGTAACCCTGGGCTCTGATTGTGGGGATGTCCTTATGTTGTAATTAGAGGAGAGATATTGCCTCAGAGAAAACTGCAGTATAAACATGTGCTGCTCTGGCGAGCATTAATCTATTTTGAGATGAAGTGATCTGGCATCATGGGAAGCCAAAGAAGATTTTCTTCATGTGGTTTACAAACAAAAAGAAGAGCACTGCAAGACTACAGAAAAACACAGCTCTGACAATGCTTATAATTTGGCCTGAGGTTGACTCCAGAGTACCTGCAGGCAATCTCATGCAATGCAAAATACCAGTGAATTCCAGTTCTCTGCACAAGGCAGCTCATAATGGGAGTTGGCTAGTCATCATGTCCTTATGACTAGTTACATGTAAAAGCAATATTGTGCACAAGTTGACCTAGGATCCCATATATTTCTGGCCAAGTTTTCCCAGAAGAAAAATTCTGATGTTGCATATGGCATGTTCCCATGTTCAATCCTTTGAGAACAGTCCAAAACAGCACACTAGATGAAAAAAAGTCATCTCTGTTCTTACAATTTAAATTTCACTGTTCCCAAAGTATTCAACAGGTCCTGTCCAAAACTAGGACTTCAACTCTATATCCAGCTATAAGAGGGTCTGGGTGGTAAAGTGTTTTTGCAATTTTTCCACAGAATTACAATGTTTTAGGGCCAGTCTGGGGTTACTCTGTTTAAAGAGAAAGGTGAGTCTGCAACTACACAGTGCCACCTGACACCACTGACGATACGACACAGGTTATATATAGACAATGATCTTGAATTGTTCTGCAGTTCTTCAAGAAAGTGTAAGTGAAGACTTGAACCCATTATTTATTTACCTAGGATGCTTCCACAAAAAAAATTCAATTATATGTCTTTAGGGCTTCACAGTTAAAGTGGAGCCATTCCTGGAGTAAGATGGAAACATTTGTAGTAGTCTAAGTCCTCCGCAGTGAGGCAAGAAGGAAGCACAATTTCTATGACTCACAGGATGGCTTAATATAGGACTGGTAGTACTGGGATATGCTGCTGAGCTGTGGTGTACAAGGTAATCTCACAAGACCCATAGTTGTGACTTTCAATACATCTTCTGTTTAAATAATGGCAACATTGCCTGATACTAAGGGCACATAAAAACCTAATTTATTTTATTTTCCTTTTATATGATTGGAACTAATGAAAGTGTCAGGAGGTGAGCAATTTCTTTGCAGAGAGTTTGTTGTTTAGTTCCATTACATCAATAAGAAATGAGGTATTAAAATATATTAAAAGATAAATATGACAATTTTTCCCTGTTCTTCCAGTGTGATTTGCCTTCACTATGTCTGTCATTCACAGAGAAAAACTTCATGGTATAGATGGTGAGTTTTTTTGTATTGTCAGTATCTAAGAAATAATAAGGTATGAGCACAGAGATTAGATTAATATGAAATTTTAAATATTGTATTTAGGATGGTGGAACTGTACGGCGTGATCTACAATAAATTACTTATTTATATTTCACTTACCTACTACAATCCCAGGAATGCATTTCCAACAGTTCTTGTATTTTTCTATCAAACACTTGATATCAGGACCTTGACAAAAGAAAATTAAGCATCATGCTGCTGGAGAGTCTCTTCATTTCACAAACCAAGGAATTACATTTTTAATGAGTCCTCAAGTGAACTTGTGATACTGAATTGTGCTGGCTACTCTTGAATCCTGTGTTTTCACCAAGGAATTATGGAGGAAAATGGAAGCACATTCTCCTCAATACCCTCCTCTCTGATCCATTGTCTGGGTTCCCAGCTTTCATTTGCAGTGCCTGGCAAGTGTCAGTCTTCTTCCCATGTGGTTGTTTTTTAGCAAAGATGATCTGCTCCCTACTACAAATAGCTGCAGATGGTAACAATAGCACTGGTGAGGAACCAAGTGAGTGCCAAACCTTCCTTGAAATGCCCCAGCCCCTACTGATGAGGAGGCTTGCATGCAGCACCAACATTCAGGGGTGTTCATTTATCATTAACCAACTGGGGAGGCAACATGAACTCAAATGTCACCAGAAAAGAGGTAATAGCTCTGTCTTAATGCTGTACATTTGTTTCAAGGAAAGATTTGTGAACAGAAAGTAGGGCTAAGTGTATTTAATAAATAATTTGCTCTGAGTCAGATTCTGCTATGTTTACTCACACAGAAAAGTACTTTATTTAGCAGCTGAGTAAGCGTTTCACGTGGAGTGAAATATTACCTGAACCAAGAGAAAAGATCAAAAATTTGCTTTATATTGCGGAAAATAATCAGAAACTTTTTAACCATGGCCAACTGTGGTTAGAAGGCGTTCAGTAATGGTCAGTAGGGCACTTCGTGTTAGTGTGGTCCATGCAGAAGGACTACATGGAGAGATTACAGCACCATTTCTAAGGAATTCTCTGTTGCCGATATTCAAATGATGATTTTCAGGGTCAAATGAATTCTCAAAGGGACAGCAGGCCCCAAATTTGTCCCCTTCTGCATTCCTGCTTCCTGATCCAAAGCACAATTGAGAGTTCTGTAAAAATTGACACCAAGCAATTAGTAAGAAGCAATACATATAATATATACAAATGCATGGTAACATAGGCTGTAGGAGATCTTAGGAAGCTCCCAGTCCGACTTCCTGTTCAAAACATTGTCAACTCTGTGATCAAATAGGAATGCATAGGGCTTTATCCAGTTGGGTCTTGAAAATTTTCTAAGATGGAGACTGCACAGTCTTTCTGAGTAACCTGCTCCCCAGCTTCACTGTTCTCAAGGTGATAAAGTTTTCCTGATATAAAATTCAAGGTGCCATACTTTTTGGTGGCTTTTTTCCTCTTAAATGACTGTACAGCTTCAAATGAAACTATTCTTTGTGCAAAAGAAGTGTTAGTTCCCTGCACCTTGTTTTGTGTAGGGTTTGATTCAGAGGGCATTTTTAAAAAGTACTGGATCTGCCAAGTGAAGCAAATAGATATTTAGACATATGGGACCTTAGGATATATCTGGGTTAGACGGATGGATGTAGAAGAGGTTCTGAGGATCTTGACTCTGGGGAATGTACTCAAAATCTGCCATAGGTACCTCAGGCCTTCTTGCAGTTCCTTTCCTATTCTTAGGCAAGTAAGACAGTAAGAACATTCACAAGTTTTGTGGGGCTGGCACTCTTAAGAGCAGGTTTGTGATATGAACAAAGAGTTTTAGAAGCGTTGATAGCTTGTGTATTTTCAGTTTCATGATGGGAATCACATTAATGAGAACATCTGACTCAGAATGTCAATGCTTATTCTCATATGAGATAAAACAAGTAGACAAACTGATAACAGCATCACGTTTGTGTAGCTGATCTTTTGTCTTTTACACAATGCACTATTTCCAGGGAAAACAACAACATCAGCTATAAAACTTCCTCTGGACAGTTAATTAATAAATCTATATCAATTAACTTTAAACCACTGTTAACTACAAAACCAGAAGTTTAAATCAGCCATAAATTCAATTGTATATTCCAGCCCCCTTGTGACAAGCAATTTCTAAGAATTGCTAACAGGGGGTGATACGGAGGATTGGCCCATGTCTCTGTTCTTGTTCACTGTTGCTACTGAACAGAGCATGAGGGATAGAAAGCTCATGAAAACTGGAATGAAAACTTTCTAGATTCTTACATAGCAGCCATCATGTCCACCTCACTGACAAATTCCTTCAAAACCAATCCTGTACACATTCTTCAGGGAAAATTGCACTCAGCCCCTTTTTCAGTTAGAAAATCTGGTATAGCAGGTCCTTTGGAAGCAGAAAGGGGCTTGAGAGGCAGCCAGTACGTTATGTAAATAACTCCATGGGCATCTGGGCTGGTGGCGCAAGCAGGGTTAGTCACGGGGCAGTGAAAGAGTAGAAAGTGCTGTCGCAGGGATGTTCATTGGAGGGGAGTATAGCTATTAGAGTATGGATTAATTATACTGAGAGTAGGGTGATCTGAGGTCATGTGGTTGTGGATAAGGGGGATAGAAGCTGTAGGGAGGAGATGCAGATTGGTACTAGTGGATAAATTGCCATTACTGACACAGGTGCAGACCTGAGCTGGGTAGCACAGATCCCTCCTGCCCTTTGTCAGTGAAGGATACCCGCACACTCCAGCACCAGGACTGTTATCGGATGATAAGGTGGCAAGAAATGCTTTCACTCTAGTCCTCATCAACCCTTTCCATACTGCCTACCATATTACAAAATAGCTATGATCAGCTTTACTTGCCTTTTCATGAACTTCCAATTCATTCACCAATGATGTTTAAAGGACCCACTAAAAAGGGTGTTCTGACAGAAAGGTGTTCTGATTGAAGTCGTAATGTTTACTGTAGTTCATGGTATTTCTCTACAAAGGCTCTAGGTTGAGCAATATATAAAATATGGCTTTTTTTCTTTGTCATCCAGGAATCATGTGAGTTTCAGACATAGTTTAGTTTAGACCCAGTCCTGAGTTCCCTTTTGGATCAAAATTTGATTGATATCAGTGGGTGTTTTGGTCATGCAAAGACTGTTAATTTGCCCTCCGGATATCTGGACTGGCATCTTCTGAAATGTTGACTTGGAATATAAATTCCATAAACAGCTTAAGTTTAGAATATTTCCCCCTTACCATACCTATCAAGTATCTTTTTTATCCTGTGGGGAAGAAAAAGCAAATCACAAACAATTAACATATTGCTAAAATCTCAGTTCTGAAAGTAAAAATAAACCATGAAAGCTAACCCCCAGAGCATTAAACCCACCTTTAAACACCCACATATTTCATTCCCGAAACTTTTATTGTTTTTCAAGTAGGAAGAATATCTCTCTTGCTGCAGCCATCATAAATTTTGACACAGCCCCAGCCCCATTATAATGTGCCTTCATAAAGCTCAGTCTTCTCTCCCAGACTTTTTCCTTTTGCTCGCCCAAGTTACAATGTATTTCAAAACAGAAAGGCAGTAACAGACAACTGTCTTTCTGTAAGATATAGTGAGGTTATTCTGTACTAATGGAATGAACCTCATTTTTTCATTTCAGATCAAAGCAGAAATCTTTTGAAGTTTAGCTATTTGATAAAAAAAGGGCTTTATAACAAGCAGATATAGAAGTTAATAGGACATAGAGATATTTTATTAAATTGCAAACCATTATTAATATTGCAGTTTTAACTTGAAAGAAATATGTGAAATGACACCGGAAATTAATTAGATTATTTCATCATTCTTTTACATTATAAACTTTGATACACTTGCATAGATATATAGGTACATTGATAAAAAGACACAAAGACAAACAGAATTTTAATGAGTGGGGAGCTTTTATCTACTATCACTTTGTGACTTAATTTTTTCTGTTTATACTGCCTATTGATTCCAGTTGAAACCTGCTGTTTTAATGTTGTTATTGATATTCTCTCTGGGTTTTCTTCTAATTCTGGCATTGATATTACCTTGATCGGATTTAGTTTATTTGAATTGCCTGTAGGTTTCAGTCTCTGGAGTTTTTCACTGCTTATAGACATGCAAAGATAAAACCTCTCTTTTTATCTAAAAATCCTTGAGAGACTCGGAAAGATACAGCCGTTTTCTGAGAACATTAGAAAGAAAGAGACAACAATCAAAAGGAATATACTTCTCACCCAGCCTAAGACACCATTTCTATACACCCTGAGTATTCTCTGACATGCACAGACTTCTCATCTAGTCAGTTCCATTTTGCATTTGGAAACAATGTGTGAAGAAATTGGATTGTCATAAAGTGACAAGTGGTTCCAAGCTCTGTGTCTCAGGCTGCACCTTCACCGGACTGTCTCTGGTCCTGGATAATTTGGGAAAGGAACCTGCATAGTGCTCCATGTTATTTATTTTTGCACCATTGTGAAAAAGTAGGCTCTAGCACATTCCTTGAAGGTAACAGAAAATCTCCCTTCCCAATGAGAGAAGTCGATGTGTGAGGGTGGATGGAGTAAGTGAGGGAAAACTCGCTGGTTTTGGACTAGAGGAAATTTCTGTATGTTGTTCCAGAGAGTTGCTATTTGGTAGATGCCCCGTACCTGAGACATTCAAGTCCAGGTTGGATGGGGCTCTGAGCAACCTGATTTAGCTGAAGATGCCCCTGCTTGTTGCAGAGGAGTTGGACTGGATGACCTTTAAAGGTCACTTTCTACACAAACTGTTCTATGATTCTGATTTCCACAAGTTCCCTGTGGCTCTTAGAAAGAAGTGAGAAAAATAATAACTGAATTAAAAAAAAAAAAAAAAAGAACTTCCAAACCATTTTATCTTTCAAATTATTACATTTCCATTCTTGTAAAACTAGAACAAAAAACTGACAAATACTCATAACTCACTTTTCTGCTTTTTTATTTCTCTGTTTGTAATTTATTTGCTTTATTTTCCTACTCTTTGTAAGTTTTTTCCTTTCTTTTTCTTTTCTTTTGGCTTGAGTTAATCTTTGTTCCCCTTCTGTTTTGTTTTGTTTTGTTTTCCTCTGCTTTCTTCTTGCTGTAGGCCTATAGTTTATTTTCATCTCTTTGTTCTGATTCCTTTGTCATGTAACAGTACACATTTTTGGAAATAATTATTTTGCAGGAAATAATGAATATTTTCAAGTCTGTAATTAAAGACAGGTAAATTCTATGAATATATGTGTAAACATGTGCTGTATTTGCATGTGATTTATTTCCTCTGTCCAGCTGTCACAGGCCATTTATATTAACATTTTGACAACTTAAAGAATTCCCTGGGATCTAACAGAGAGCCTGTGCATTCATAGACAGGAAGAAGGCTCAGAATTGTTCTCATGCCTTAACACTGAATTGCCTTGATATCACAGTAAATTTAGTTTTTAATAACATTAAGAGGGAATGGTAATAGAAAAGTGGAGATTGTGCAAAAAAAGTCCTCTAAAGTAGAAAGACTGTGATGGGATATTGGAAAGCAGCACAGAGGGAAGGGAAGCACTGTTTGCCTTCCTCTAGTCTTCTCTGAAGATCACCTGCACTGGGCCAGCAGCACCACTCTCTACAGGCTATAGGTGCTGTATTGTTAGAATTGCTTCTGACAGCAGGAATGAAAATGGATTGTAGGGGAAAAAGAAAGGACTCAATGAATCCAGCTGCCAGTCCAGCTTTTGGGAATCAGACAGATATGACGCAGAGACCATCATTTACCATGGCCAAATGTGTAGTTATCCTTGTTTATAATTTTCGAGCTCATTTAGTTTTTTTATTTACTGTGGGAATGAGTTCTAAAGCTTAAATGTGCATTTTAAACAAAAAAAATTCCTTTTGCTATCTGATAATTTCTCTGAATGCCCCCTTGTTCTTCTGTAACGAGATACAGTGGATGAATTTTTTTTATTCATATTGTCCATCCTCTTAATGATTGTGTAGACAAAGTTACATCTTTTCCAAGCTGAAAAATCTGCTATATATTCTTTCCCAGATGGGGAAAAAAATATATATACCTCTGATCACCTTTGCAATTCTCTAGTTTTTCTGGTTTGCTCTTTTGGGTACTGCACACAGCATCCAGCATGTGGGTTTGAGATGTGTTTACAAAGTGCCATAATGACATGATGAGTGTTATTCTTAGTCTTGTTCTCAATCTTACTGATATTCATTGAGCACAGCATATGCACAGTAACTTTAGGATCTATTTTTTGAGATCCTGACTTTAGATGTTTCTAGCAATTACCTAAGAACGAATGTAAACTCTCTCCTTGTTTATAGTTAGAGATATTCTTCTCATGTGCAAAACTGTGCTTATTAAGACCTAATTTCACCTGACGTTTTAGAACTCAATTAGTCAATATAATGAATTTTCCATTTCAGATTTTGCTATTCTGTA
This sequence comes from Falcunculus frontatus, assembly GCA_013398115.1. Classification (NCBI taxonomy): domain Eukaryota; kingdom Metazoa; phylum Chordata; class Aves; order Passeriformes; genus Falcunculus; species Falcunculus frontatus. The sequence continues at coordinate 2,223,116 of VZRV01004953.1, read as the reverse complement.
TCTGTGTCTTCACTGAATTTGATTTTTCCTCCTTTGTCCTTTCTACTCTCTTTAACCTCACTTATGTATATTTAATAACACATATCTCAGCACAGGTCCGTTTTTATCATTGGTAAGCTTTTGGTGGTTCACCTGATGAAATTCTGAGACCAAACATTTATTTGTGGTCATTGTTTACTCTCCTACAACAATTATTTGTCAATGAGAGGGCCTTATCTTTTAATCCAGACCAACTTAATTTATTAAAAAGCATTTGGTGAAAGATCTTAAAAAAACCCCAGGTGTTGTCTGCGAAAAAAATTGTCTTACCTCCCTACTCATTGACTTTTTCAATAGTTTTGGGAATTATGACTCCTTTATGAAATATTATGTTTTTTATTTATCCCTTCAAACATCGATTCTGTTTCGACCAATTTTCCCACTCGGACAGTCAAACTTACTGCTCTGTAGTGTCTGGGATAATTTTTTAAAAAATGGTGTCATATTTGCTGTCTTCTCTCTCTTCAAAACAGAGGTGAGTTAAACAATAAGCTACACGCTTGGCTTCCAAATTTTTTCTGAAGCCTGTTCATTCTCTGATTTGTCATATTTCTTTTTCTTTTATTTACTTTGTTCTAGAGATTCGTACAACTGATAGTCCTGTTTGGGGCTTCCTACCAGTTTTACATTGGTGAGAGTCCACTGACTTTCAGGTAGCTTCTCATATTTTTCTGGAGTGTCAGAACACTAGCAACTTGTATTATGTAGACACTGTTGTCTCTAACCATTCTCTCTGCATTATTTACTTTCTCACTTCTGTTTCACTGTCATTTCAAAAGTCAATTGCCAGCTTCCTAATAGGTAAACAGTTAATCTCAGGTTGACAGGCCTTGAATCAACTCATCCCAGACTCTAAAACAGTCAAATAGCCTGCTGAAGACCGGTTGGTAGTATTTATTTGCTGACTGGCAGTTAAATATTTAATTGTTGGATTCACTAGCAGTTAACTGTATCACACAAAAATGTTGACTATCTTTTAATTTTCACATCAATTTACTTTTTTTCATCTGTATTCTGATTCTTAAGAAGATTTTGAAGCCTCTGATATATCAAATCGGATGTAACTACAGAATTCTGGCACCTTTTAAAGAAGTCAGAAATGTGATATACTTCTTGTGGTTCAGCCATAGACACCAACCAAGCCCCAAGTAGCCACTCACTCAGTCCCCCACCACTGGGATCGGGGAGAGAGTTGCAAGGGTAAAAGGTAGAAAACTTGTGGGTCAAAATAAAGATGATTTAATAGGGAAAGCAAAAGTAGCACATGCAAGCAAAACGAGACAATTGATTCACCACTTCCCACGGCAGGCAGGTGCTCAGCCTACTCCAGAAAAGCAGGACTCCACCACACCTAACAGTGACTAGGGAAGACAAACTCCATCACTCCAAACACTCTCCCACAAGAAGAAGGGACTACCTCCAGTGCAAGACTGGGGAGGAGGAAACATAAGGAGGGACACTGGAGACCTTGGTATGAGCAGAAGTGGGGACTACAGATGGGGATATGCAGGCAGAAGGCAGACATCTAAGCAGATAGAAAGAGTAGAGACAGGATTCTGGGGGAAATAAATAGAAAAAGATATTTTAGAATATTCGCTATCCAGAACCTGTCATGGAAATCAGATTTGCTAACCTCTACCTTTCCTATGGTCAGTGAACAGGCTTGAAACCCACTGGTTAAATTGTGCATCATATCAATTTATTAATTGTCAATCAATATATTCAGTCTGCTATCATCAGCACTTCCGCTGTTAGCTCAGTTCAAGAGGTATACGCTGTGATTCCTAAAGTACAAATCCTAATTGTGGCCTCAGCATTAATGCCAATATAGATTAACACAGCAGATGTTTCATTTTAAAAAATTTAAAATCTATGTGAAAAGAGCACTGAGATTGTAAAGTCAAAAATAGAAGAGCTTGAAACTCCTGAGCCTAAACACATGCACATGCTCCCACTTTGTTCTATTTTCTGTAACTATTATTCTGCAGACTTTAATGACAGACACAGAAGAGGCAAGACAGAGCAGGACAGTGTGACTCAGACCCTTCTGACTTCCGAAGGTGTCTCCTCTGAGAGTGAACCAGGTTTGTGTGCCTGTTGCCTGTAGCATCTGTGCCTCAGGTATTGCAGCAGATAGGGCAAGGGAATAGGGACAAAAACAGGCACAGCCTTGCATCCAGAGAATGAGAATGTCTCTGCCTCTACCAGAGACTTAGACAAAGACTGGCATGTAATCATTCTAGCTGAGCAAAAATCTTGGTTTTCTCACACTCTGTGGATACAAAGGACTCTGAAGCCAGATTTGTGGAAGTGTGGAATTGTTACTTCTGGAAACCAAAGAAAAGCTGGCTGTTCTCATCTTAGACAATTTCGAACACTGAGGGAAAGAACCAAAACCAAACAACCCTCCAAACAGAAAAACAAAAACAACAACATAAAGAAGGAAGTAAGAAAAGGAAAAATTGGATCTAAATCTCTCAAGTGAGCTTATTGAATCATTTGGACTATTTTTGCCTGAGGTTTTTCACCTGTAAAAGGATGGTAATTTTTCCTCTTTTCATACAGATACAGCAAAGAATTGTAACTAATTACTGCTCATGAACACAGTTATGCTCATGAAGGAAGAAATTGCCCTGTATATAGTGTGTATTTGCTTGCTTTTGCTAATAAAGTGCAAGGAGCTGAGCACTGAGAAAAGGATTAATTCAATGTGACTACATCAATTCAATAGTTAGGCATTTAGTCTAAGTTCATGTCAACACAATGATCTAATGATTCATCCAACTCCAAGCAGACACTTATACAGAACAAACCACCCTCTGTAGTTGCTGGACTGTCTGTCACTGGTTACTGAGGAAGCAGGGATGACTAGTTCAGACCAGATACCCAAGTTTAGGAGCCTGTGTAGTGAGTGAAGGTCAATAAACCCTGTGAAAAAGTGTTTCCATGATTCGGGAACCGGACAAACCGATTTTTGTCTAAAACCTTTCAAATTTAATTTTTACAGAGATTTAGGTAAGTAAAAACCAAGACTTTGCATTGTACTTGGTAATATAGCAGGAGGAATTGCTCTCTGGTGCAGTTACAAACTAAGCAATGAAAAAGGTGGAAACAAAAATATGGTATCCTAGTCATGTAGAACTTCTGTAAACAAGATCAAAGTGTTTCAGCTGTTTGACTGCAATGATGAGGTAAGCATCTGGAGCCTACATTCTAAAAACACATTCCATCATATGTTTTTTAACCATTAGAAATGACCAGTTTATATTATTTGCTGATGTTGAAGCGCATTAAAAAAATCAGTGTATTAGCTACTGTGTATCATTGCTCAAGGTATGCTACATATGAACTGAATATCATGTCTGGTGATGGAAAGTCTGTTTGTGTCTAATACTGTTCCCTGGAGAAACTGTTCAAGAGCTGTTCATCCTTGTGGAAAGATTACTCTGGTATCAGTGAGACTTATCTGCTGTGTAAGTGCCAGTTGAGTTGTAAAGCTTCTCCAGGGCATTTTATCAGGTATTCTTACTCAGCATCAATGGTCTCTATGAGAAGAGAAAGAGCTGAGAAACAAGGCTTGGTTCATCAGGTTAAAATAAATGGATCTGGTTAATGCTTTTTCAACCCTCCTTTTTTTAGATTTTAATTTAATATTTTTAATTTGATGCAAAGTATCTCCACCCCTCTGCTGTCACACAGATATTGAAACCTGTAACATTTCTATTTTACTTATTTTGTTCTCTCCATTAATGCTGAGTATTACTTCAGAGGAAAGGAAAAAAGATGTGCTAAAAGCTGTGGCTCTCCATTTAAAGAACCGGCTTTCTTGTGCTTATGCCAAGAGTTTCATCTTGGAAATTCTTCAGATTCTGTCCTTGGACAGATTTATATATGGGATTTTCACACATGTTTCAGTGAGAGTTTCGCACTTTTATCTTACAGAAGAATTTGACCTCTGGGGTTTACCTCTCTTGGGACTAGTTTAGGAATATTAGCTGTACTATGTCCTGAAAATATTTCATGCCCATTGCTGCCTGACTGAGAGTAATTCAGATACCACTTTGTAAGAGACTCAAAGTGGATTTTGTAATCCTTTTGAAATCTTTCCTTTTTTTGATGTCTGTTTGTTAATCAAATTGGAAACAAAATGGACAAAAAGTTGAGACTCTCAGAGTAAAATACAGCACTGTTAGCTAGTGGTTGAGAGTGGAAATGTAAGTCAAAAGATAAAAGTTCTGTTACAGCCTCAATTAAAGATTTTGTCTATGGCTTGGGAAATATCCCTCAGGACTGGAACTGTTCCCACTGTTGTTACTAGAAGGAAGAAACAATCATTTTTTTACAGCTGCTCTTTTTTTTTCTGCTATCAGATGAGGTGCTGATTTTTCCCATCTACCATTGTGGGAAGGTTTCTAGATCTCTATTTGATATGCTTTGAGAGTCCTGAGTAGGTGGGGAGTTCTGTCCCCCTTGGTATTACATTTTGTCTATTTTTGCACTTCTGTAAGTTGTTGTATCGATGTAATGAGATTGTTTCTTTTACTGCTTGTGAAAGAAGGCACAACAATCAAGCTTTAAATAGATGTTATTATAGTAGCTGGGTTTTGTCCCTTGTGCTCCTAAATGCCTAAGTAGTACCGAGGAGAGAGGACTGAGAGATATTTCTCTAAAATTTTGGGGGAGAAAGAGTTGGTCTGGGCAAAATAATAAAGCAGAGGAAAGAAACAGCAAAGAAAAAAGGGAGCTGAAATTGCTTCTTGAATTTTTTCCCCCTAATTTCACAGCCTCTTTTCCAGCTAGCAAAATAAACAATTAAAGGCCTTCTGTTTGATATATTATTCAAGTTAATGAGCAAAAGCGCGTTTGTTACTCTCATAATGGAGCTGAGAGAAGTAAATCTGTTGCAAACTTGTCATTGTTTGATGCAAGGCTGAGGATTAATATTCTCGCTTCAGATCAAGAGTATCCCGTTTCAGTACAACAAGTTGCTATTTTGTGAACTTATATTATGTAGAAATCAGAGTGTTCACAAACAGGATTACATAAAAATAATAAAAGGTATGAAACAGAAACAACTCATTCATTTTTGATCTAACTTCTGTGTATTAAATCCCAGGGAAAGAAACCCCAACACCACAGAACATCCCATTAAATGTGTAAGAAGACTGCGTAAAAATGAGAAAATTAATCAAAAATTCTGATGCAACAGGAAACATATAAAGAAGTAATTGTTGCAACCACAGTATGTATTGGATTTAGTATTTTTCTGACCTACTGGGTTCCTAATACTTCCACATAGTGGACTTCCCATTTTTGTGCTTGTTGAACAACTAGTTCTCCATGTCCTTTGGGGACTTCTGTGCACCCCTATCAACATCTAAATGAATACAAGAACACGCTGCACTTTCTAGAATGGTGCTCCCACTAGTCGAAGCCTATTTAACCATGGTCACATCAGTCAATTGTAGTTTCCAGATTTTGCTTTGGGAACAACAACTATAAAACACAGACATGCTTTGTGAAGGAAATGGGGATGGTCCATTCAATTAGCTATGCAGATGGTACCTGAATATTCAGAGTTTCTTTTGCATATAGAGAATCTTTTTCATTTTTATTGTTTATCCATTGCAATGGGTGGAAATGAGTCAACATTTTTGGTGGCTAAAGTCCAAACCATATCAAGCTATTGAAACAATTTGTAAATTTTTTTTGGTTTTACATTTAAGATATGGTAGACACCTATTAAAGACATTCTAGCTCCTAAATGTTATTTCTGACATCTTCTGATGTTCCTGAACTGTTGATTTCTGGTTTGAATTTTAATTTGTCAACCTGCACAATACTTGAAAGAGCAATCTATAGCTAACTGTATATCTCATCAGAAAAAGTGTATTGTGTTTCAGAAGTTTTGAGTTTTTGAAACTCTTCCCTTTTCTGTGCTATTTTGGTTTCTATTCCTGTTTTTGTCTCACTACTGATTCCAATAGAATGCTTTCCAAGTATTAATAATATCCTCTCTTGGCAACTAATTTTGGGACTGCATTGGTCAACAGAGTTGAAAAGCAAGTAATATTAATAACTCTAATTACCATCCTTATAGGCTAAATGGAATGGAAGAATTTCTAATTCCTCTTTGGAATTTATAATAATTTACCTACCAGCTGATCTGAAGCATCTAGCCAGACCACTATTATAAATGACTGTCTCTTATCAGTGTTTGCTTTATGTGGGATGAAAGAATTATTTACCATTAGTGCTTGTTGATAATGGTGATTAGTCTGCATGTCCTACTTCTGTGGAGGAGCTTACAGACAGGAATTGTACAGTAAATGAACCTGTGAACTCCAGAAGTTACATCAAAATGCTTGAAATATCCCTGGTGCAAAACATGTGAATCATCAGAGCTTTCCCCGTTCCAGCTTCCCTCCAGCTCAGATAGCCACCCAATCTGGAGAGGAAGTTTAACTTCAAGAATCTCAGGGTTGATAAAATGGTAGAAAATATTCACTGTGCTTAGCAGGGTCTTTGCATTTTTTCCCCTATCCTTTTCTTTATATGCTGTAAAATACTGTGTAAATAAAATTTCTATTTAATATGCCTTTGCTTGTGGGTTTTGGTTTTGGTTTTTTTTTTTTTTGGTGTTGCTTGTAACATGTACCTCAGGTTACAGTAATTTAAATTTATTTGCACTGCCTGCAAAACCTAATTTTTTTTAACTGCAAGAACAAAGTGTTGGTCTCATTGATCCCTTAATTAGGTGTAACTACTGTTTCTGAGAATAAGACACTATTAAGCAAAACTTTCCTTGTTATAATCCCTCAAAGATGTGTACTTGGGTACAAGTTAAAAGAATATAAACCAAAAGGTGTAATAGTATTCTAGAATAAGAAGCCCAGGGAAAATAATCACTGTCATGTAAAAGCAGAGCTGGGCATAATCTATAATACTAATGCTTTTTATATGTAGGTTACTGTATGTGAAATGCTACAGTAATTGCCTCCTTAAAGTATTATCTTGATTTCTCATGTAAAAACCGAGCTGTACACAGTAGCTTGAATAGCTGCAAATAGCCTTTTTTCCAGCATTTCTGTGGAAATGATCACACCAATTATCTTTCTCTCTTAAGCTGAATTTAGTTGTTATTCAGCATGTTTTTGTAACATGTCTGGTGGTGTCACAGAGGATTTCCATCCAGAGACAGCATACATCTTTTTCTAGGGCTTATGTCAAAATCCAAGTTATTGAGACAGAAATTCTTCCAGTACATGGTGCTAGAGAACTCCTACTCAATCTGATTAGTAGCCAGGTAACCTTCTGGGAATCTCTCTAGGAATTACATTTTTCTGCTGGTTTTGGAGTGCCATACCTCTTGGAGCTAATGTCATCTGCAGATGGGCAGACTGGAAATGCAGGATGGAGGAACAACTATCACAGGCAGGAACCAGCAGGGCAATGGTGAATTGAGAAAATACTGTTAGATGGAGCTTACTTGCTTCTAGTGAGCTGCATAGATTATACTGCCCTCACTAGGGAGGGCGGCATAAATCCCATGATAGGAACTTGCCTCTCTGGAGAATTAATATCCCACTTTAAGTATCTGGGCCTGTGGGTGTGTTTACGTTCATAAATCTGAGTGGGTGCATAAGGGCTCAGATCTTGATGTTCTTAAACTTGTTCATGCAGATGAAACTTATTTGCGACAGCGAGAATTAAGGGCTACAAATCTGGCTCCAAAAGTTGCTGAACAGGTATCTTTGCCAAGGCTGATTGAAATCAGGGGGAAGTCTTTTGGATCAGGCTTATGGTGTGAAAAAGGAAAAGTGACCTGCTGGTCACTTACTTCTTTCTGCAGGCAGTTTTATTTAACATAATGCTCAGAAGAAGCATTGCCAGAGTGAAAACTAGAAAACTCACATTTGAAAGATATTCTAGCCCATATTTTGGGACTTGGGACCTGCCTTTCGCTCATTCATTCATTTATTCATTAATTCTTGAAGTTCCAAAGTAACAGCCAAATGGTAATTCAGCAGACTTTATATGGTTTTCCATCCCGTGTCTAGGACCAGGCATGGGAAAGTCTGGCTGGGTATGCATTCCAGAAGCCAGTTTTTGCTAACACAGCACAGCTGGAACACCAAGGCCTCTTGCAGGACACGTCTAAAGTCCAGCTGCCCAGGGGCAGGCAGAGATCATCTTCACAGCCCTTCTGCAGCTGCCATGATTTCAGCCACTGAGTCTGTGTCATCCTCTATCCAATTATTGCACCAGAGGGCTGCAGCATTCCCTATGGAAGAAATCTCTGAGTGCTTGCCTGCAACTCATGAGGGAATGGCTTCCCACAGCTTCTCTCTGCCTTAGAGGATTTATATACTCTGAAGAGATCATTTTACTTTTTTTAAGATTAGAAAAAAGTATTTTTTGAAATGTAATAGCATTTCAGGATTTAAATAAGGATGCTCTTAACAAAACAGAAATAAATTTTTGCCTTGTCTGCTTCCTGCCATCCTTGGTCTGGAAAGGAAAATATGCATCTGCTATTCTAATTGCTCTGTGGGGGCAAATAATTTATATATGAGAAATTATTTAAAATAAAAGGGGCATTCTCCATCTTACTGTTTCCTATTTAGGCTCTAGATCACAGTTGTGACTGCCTTCCCTAGAGGAAGAATGAGCATATATTTAAATTGTAATTGATTTTAATTAAAAATAACTAAATATGTACAACTTAAAGAGTTATTGTTTCTAAATGGGAAATGATAATTGTTCTTCTGTCTGCTGCATCGTGATGAGGTATTTGGTTGGGAATTTGATATAATTGTCATCTGCTGGGAGGTGACTGTGGAAGATGGCCTGTGATAACTGCAGGCATGTACCAAATGCTTCCATGCAGGATCATAGCTCATATTCTTCTGAAGTCAACTGGAAGTTCTTGTGTTGACTCCAGAGCCACAGAATTTTTCTCCCACAGAAAAAAAAAAGTTTATTTATACACTTTTCTAATCAGCAGAATAGTTTCCGAATAAGTAATAACATGAACAAATTAAGAAATCAAATATGTAATTTTTATTCCCAGCATGTCATGCATGTTAAACTTTGAAATAACTGTTTCTTTCATGTGAATTTTCCTCCTCAGTAACTCAAAATGCATCTTAAACTCCCAATTTACCATTAATGCTGTGTTATTTTTCTGTGACCTGGTATATTTTGAATTTTCTAAATTTTAAGCTTTCTATTGTTCAGGGTGGCACCAAGATCCCAGAGCATCAGCACTCTCCGCAAGACACAGATGAGTTCAAGGAATGTAGAATTATATATTCTTATCACTACACCTGAGGTCATATCTGTTGGTGCTAGAGGTTGTTAGGGCGTTATCAGCCACTGATTCTTCTTGAGAATAATTTGGGTTCAGGGAAGAAACAAACTGATCTCTTTCACTCACCCACTAAGTTTAATAGGATTTGTCGTCTCTGTACTATGGGTTGGTCCATTGATAAACAAGTGTTACTGGAACAACGGTGTTATTTTAAAATTTCCTTTTCTGTTAGACTATGAACTCTATTGTGACTTACAGTTGTGATTTTATGCCGGTTAAGACACCTGGAAAACTCATATTACTTCATTTGCTTTAGATTAGACTTCTAGGCACAAGTTCATGTCATTTAAAGGTTGATGGTGCTGAAGCAGGCACTTGAAAAGGTGCTTGTTTTGTAGGCAAGATGCATTCTAAGCCTTCTGGTTAAAAACAGTGTTGGTTGCTCTTAAAACTATGTAAAGTGCTTGATGTCACCTTTTACTGCTCTGAACATAGACCCTGCTACTTCTCTTTCCCTCACCGTCTTTTCTTGACACTCAAAAAAAAATTTACATTCATATATTTTATATATATAATTTATATTCTATATATATAATTTATATTTTATACATGTCTTATGCATATTTATTTATATATATAATTAGTGTACTTAGGGGCCTTTTAGACATCTCAGGTATAGATTTCCTGGTTTTTTAATGCTTGGGTAAGATATAGAAGTGGGTAAAAAATTTGTCAATACAAGAAGTATCACTGTGACCTGAAGATTTCTGTTTTAACCCTTTCGTTTCACCAAAGAGTAGTAACTGCACCATCTCATTCTAAGATAATCATTACAAAGAGAATAATACAAGAATATTATTAGTAGTTTAATATCTATTAGCAAGTACTGCAAACTGCTTACATAAGTTTAGTTGGGGATAAGCTGTTTGGAAGCCAAATGAATAGTGGATCTTGGGTGTGAGAGGCAGTATAGATTAAAAAAAATAAAGGAAGAGTCTGGGTAGCATTTTTCTGATCATGAACATGGATTTGCCCAGATGTTCTTATCTGTAGGTGAACAAAGTCTTTCTTAAATCATAGTCTCTCTAATTAGCTTAATTTTTTTGTTTCCTAATTACAACCTTAAATATCCTCTACTTCTGCTGTTAGGTATTCCACCTCCTTGCATTTATTTTTCTTTGTGTATAATCCATTTAATAACTTTCCATCTCACTGTATAACCCAACTTTTGTATGCTCTATTTGTATTGAACTATTCTTTATTTATGCATTTCATATTTTAATTTTTTTTCATTCTCATGGAATCTTATCTTTTCGGAGGACTGAATTAAAAAATCTGTGTATCTCAACCAGAAGATCAGTTCATAATAAAGAAATTGATGTGCAAAACTGCATTCTCTATTTACGTTTTACTTCAAAACTTTGAGTTATTTGGATGTAGGAAACTTAATTGTATCAATCATAATTGGAAGTCACTTTTGCTGTATTTTGCATACAGAAATATCAAATAAGGCCAATATTGTTCAGAAATAATGTAGGGATGTTTCCATTTTTGGATCCCCGAGTGAACACATGAATGTGTTATAAACCAAACATCAATTCCTTCCCACAAAAGTCAGCAACAATATTTTTGAAAACTTTTGGCTGTGAAAGTTTACTAAGCCTCAGGAAAGATTCCTGAGAGACAGGAACACAGAGGTATTTTTAGAGTAAACAGCATACCTTGATCATAAAGTTTCCTTTGTATGAAGCTGGTCAGTGTACTGGGTCACGTAATCATCTGCCTGGAAAGACAGGTTCAGATGGTGGATTGAAATCTGTGACTCTGTCCCTTGAAATGTTGAAAGCCTTTTGTTGTTCAGTCTACTGATGCACAGGGAAAATTAATAATAATATTATATTCTGGCAGTAATTGTTACGAGATTTGACTAGAATAGCAGAGTAATAATAATTGTTTTTCTGTAAAGTGACTTATAATCTGTGACAAAAATACTTTGTTGTACAAACAAGTCATATCCTCTTCAAGCAACAGAGTCTTCAAGCCATTCTTGTGACCAGTGCTCAACCCCATAGTTCTGAGCTACAAAACAGGACAGATGAGAGAGTAGAATCTATCACCTGAAATATACCACAATGCACAAGGAAAGCTCTCAAACTGTAGGTTTTTTTAAAGAATAAAGTCTTTACAGATTGTTATTTGGAACACGGCATATTTACACAAAATCTATATGACCAATGGAATCACATGCCATTTCTGTAAACTCCTATGTACATCACTGCCAAACTTGAGATCCTGGCTCACAGGTGCTAATGCATTTGTGGAGGGAGGATTGTATATGATCCAGGAATTAAAAACTACCCCTATGTGTGTTCAGAGAGCCAAGTAGGATAAAGTTTCCTTCCCACCACTTTAAATCTGCCGCTTCCTAATGTAAGTGCTTGACTTTGTAAATCAAAACATTTTAAATGCTTTTTTTGCACATAATATATATAGTTCATGCTCTATTGTAGCTGATGCATTACACACATTGTTATTGTAGCTATTGTTTATGTATTAAGTAATATAAATGCAACAACTACAAAAAATCTTGAGAAACACACTGAGAGAGAAATACATATTAACAATCAAGCAGGGCAAATAGAAATGCTTCCCGCAATCATCTCTGAAAGGTTTGCATAAAATTCCTTTTTGCTTATGTTCCAATCTCTCCACACAGCCTTTTTATGAAAATTCATGCAAGTTAAATTTTGTTCTTTCAAGTGTTCATGGAAAGTGAATTTCAGGCTTGCAGCCAAGATACATTTAATCATGAAACAAAATTAGTTTAATGGTGAAACTAAATTTGTTTGGGGAAGAATTAGAAGTATGAAACTTAATATAATCAGGGAATATAAACAATAGCCTGCTTTAGGTGGCCAAGGAAACCAAACTTCAGACTGATAATAATGGCATGTCATATGTGGCTATAGGCATGGTAGGCAATTTGCAAGAAGGCTAAAATACATAAGCAGATTCCACACCTGGATGGTTCCAAAGATTTCAGAATGGAGGACAACTGCCTGAGCTTTTGCAGGTATTTTTCCATAAATTTGGAGGCAGTGGATACTGTCACAAAGCTCGTGTATTCTTTTCTACTAGTCTTCAGGCTCGTCACAGTTCTGGATAAATTGTCCTATTTGACCCAACCGGTTTGTTGATTAGATGAATGTTACATGATATTTCAGGTCGGTTTGGGAGACTTTGTTGTTTGTAAGAGCACAGTGCCTAACAATATTGATATTATTCACATACTGTTTGAGATGTATACTTCTGGACATGTTTTCAAATGCTGGACAAGTCAAACTGAGTAAGCTTTCATAAAAACACCACATCTAAAAATAATACCTTGCAAAATTGAAGTTGAGAACTGATTTCTACCCGTCTCTATCTGTGAGAGCTCTTATAAGCACTTCTTAGTTATGTAGCACTCATTAGAAAGGATTGACAATTTTGTAGCGAAACTTACAAGTATTAAGATCAAATTTCTCAATTCTGGACAAATACCAAAAGCTCAAATTTTTATAAATAATTCCAATTATTAATTCAAAAAATAGATACCAGTGACTTCAGAGAATGACCTTCTATTTTGGATACAGATCTAATTAATATGGTGACAAGGCAGGTTTGGTTTGCTTGGGTTTTTTTTCCTTCACTTCTTTTCAAGAAATCACTATTGCATAGAGATCAGGTATTGAAAAATTTAATCCTTAAACGAAAAAACCCAACAACCTATCTAGCTGTAAGTGGATGGAAATATAGGGTCATGGAATAGAATAAAATCTTGTTACTGTTTTAATTTATCAGAACACAAACAATGGGTCCATCATTACAGAAGTGAACTATCTTGAAATAAGATAATTTCTTATTTATTTCAGCCATCTAATATCAGTGAAAAAAATGCCTCTGGACATATTGGTTGTCTTCATTGACTACAGGAGGCAAGACTGTTATAGAGCAGCTGATCTATTTCACCTGTTTTACAACAATAAAAAAAAATAACATTAGTGCTCTTGTTGCTAAGTGCTAATGCAGATACATAAATAAAAGGTTCCAGGGGAGTGATGCCTCAGGAGACCCAAATAAACAAAATATGCAGATGAGATAAAACACAAAAGAGTGACTGTGATAAGCCAGGATGGGCAGGCGTTGTTTCAGATTTCCTTCTAATTGGAGTCCAGAGCTGGATAAAGAAGGCAGGAATAAGAGCCTTCATTGAAGTGAGTAAGTGGAAGGGAAGATGGAGAAATCACCAGTGAGGAGCACCAGATTTATTAGGCCCCAGGACTACAAAGTTAGATTTGAAACTAGGTCTAGAGAAGGAATGAGAAAGAATAATCTGCCTGTGTCCTTTGTTACCTAAGTGATAAAGTTATGCAGGAGAAAGACATAAATTGTTTCAGGAAGAGGGTGATTGGTCTGTGAAAGCTTCTGTTGCTGGCAGAGTAAAATCAGAGGCCAACTTTATAGAAGTTATAAAAAATAGGGAGGATGGAACTCATTTGACAAACCTTAAGCTCATGTAAGGCTTTATATGTTAAGCAGGTGAAGGAGAATCTGAGGAGGGATGAAAAAGGTGACATTTATGTAGTTATTAACGAGCAAGAAAATCTGAATAGCAGCATACTGAATATATTACAGCTGAGGAACATGTTTGCAGTCATTAAGATCAGAAAAGAGAGGACTGAAAAAGCCAAGATGTGAAATGGTGAAAGATTTTGCTGTGAATAGTGGTAGAAAGATCAACAGTTTAAAACTGTGCAGCAGGTGAAATTGATCCGGTTTGAATATGCTGCTTTAAAGAAAGTGTTGAGCAAAAAGTAATTCCCAAGGCAAACGCTTGTCTGACCTTGGGCAATGAACCAAATCTCTGTTTTGGAGAAGATATTCAGAAAAAGGAAAAGAAGGGGAGAAAAAAAGCAAGAAGAGGGAATAAAAGATATGTTTTTACAGAAAAGACAGTCAGGTAAGCTAGGGAAAGTGATGGTAATGTATGAATGCAAACCAATAAATGTGATGCTATCAGCTATGGCTAGTGTGGAGAACAGCAGGTGGGAATCTTTATTTGCAAACAGTCCCTTGATGGACCGAAGAAGCTCAAGTTATCTTTCTGAATGATTTCCCTCCTCTTCTTCCTCTACCTACTTGGAGTGCAAATACTGAACAAGCAGGAAAATTTGTCAGTCTAATGAGATGTTTTTAGCTATCACGGTGCTTCAGCTGTAGCAGTTTCAAAAAAAACCCCAAACTGATGGCTGATTTTAGGTGGGATGGCACGGGATTTCTTTGTGAAGGTCAGGAAGTTAAAATTTTGACAGGGACGGTGATGAAATAATTTAACGCCTCAGCTGTGTGGGTGCAGATGGTCATCCACATGGGGGATATTTTTCCAGCAGGTTATTGAGTCAATGATGCTGGCTGCCTGCAGTTTGGCAGTTATACATTAATATGTAAAACAAAATTTTGGGCTATGCAAAAATTGCGTGTTGAATTCCATTTAATGTTGTGCCAGGTTTCCTTCAGTACCTAGTGGTCTTGTAGGCTGGGAGGATTAAGAAATGGAATTTTACCACTGGCAAGCTGAATGACAATAGATTGGCTACTAAATTTTTGGGGAGATTTTGTTGTTTCCATTGAGATGGGATGGGAATTGTTGGGGGTTTTTGGTTTTGTTTTTTTTTTTGTTAGCAAATCAAACAAAGATGAATTGAGAATGACATGCATAATTGCTCAGAGTGTTAATTTTGTTTGTTACTGTTAAGTTCCACGTAGAAATTTGTGTAACTGAAGTTAAATCTATACCTGTTCTTGAGCTGCAGTTTTGTACACTGTTCTCATGTTTAAAACAGTACTAGTGTGTAAGAGCTTTGACCTCTGATTGACACAGTTCAGTCAGCTGCTAGAGAATGCAGCAGGGAAACATATGTAATGTAGCAGGAATAAGACCAAGCAGAAGAAGAGAAAATAGTTGAGGTAATACAGAAAGCTATTTTAGCAGTAAGAGTTTGGTGGCTAAACAGAGAAATACATCTGCCTAAGTTTTGTAGGATTTCGGTGGGACCGAATTGTTGTTAGTCAGAGTTAAGTTTTCATGTGATTTGAAAAGACTTAAGTCCAAATACCAGTGTTCTGAGAAGGATTGCCTCCTCAGTGACTGCTGTTCCCTGGATGAGCCTGTACTCCAAGCTGCTGCCAAACTGGGGTTCAGATAACACATACAATTAATGTCAAGGGCAGAACTCATCTGTTATCTCTCCATATCCGAAACACTTTGTTTGTCATCTCCCATCTTGTGTTCAGCAATCACATCTAGATGAACTTTTCTGCATGTTTTTAAGCACTGACTTCTGGCAAAAGGTTACTCTCCTTTCCCTCAACCATCATTTTATATAGAGGACTTATAAACACTGAATTCTGGGTTTCTGAAAGGCACACTGAGAACTAAGGGCCTTGAATTTGTGCACTGAAACACGCAGGTTGTGCGCCTGCAGTTCTTTCATTGATGATATCCCTTTGGTAGCTGACCTCAAAGCTGAAACTGCCCTCTACCCCAGTGTAGGAATCAAGCAAGATTAAAATGGGATCAACAGAGGATCCATCCTTGTAGCTATGAGGACTTCCAGGTGTTTGGAAGAAAATAGGGAAGAATCAGTGTCAGAAAAGAGAAGCAGCATATCAAAGACAATATGCTCTTTTATAGTATGAGTTAACAGATTATGACTGAAATTAGTTGTATTTTACATTTCGTAACAGCACGCATTCAATTGTGACGCTAAAAATTTCTAGGGATGGTTAGAATACAGACGTGAATTATTCTGGAAAACTTTAATCTAATTTTATCTGATGATTCCTCAAGGAAATATTCTTTAATACCTGTTAAAAAAGTCTGATTATAGATACAACTAAAAAACAACTGAATGTTACAGCAGATAAAACCATCAAAATCTCCAAGTTTTTTAAGATCAGCCTCTCAATAAAGAGCAGCTCGCAGAACCAGAACCTGGAAAAAATGAAAATTATCTTGATAAGAATACGGAATGGTGTGATAAAATCTCACCTGAGATTATGCTGCAAAAATGATACGTGTAACTCCTGTATTTTCTCTTTAAATTGATGAAACGCAGGAAAAAAATTAAACTGGAAGCAGTAATTAAAATGAGCAAGAAAAAAAAAAAGGATGGGAAAACAAATGGTAAAAACTGTAGCTGTATCATGAATCTGACAAAACCGGAACTGGGTAGTACAAGGACAGTTGAGAAAGTACCCCATAAAGGGACTAAAGAAAAGAACTGAGAATGCATTGGGAGGGAAAGATGGCAGGACTTTGTGTACTTTTTTCAGTATGTGTTGCTCTGGTGAAGGCAAAAAGATGTGACACAGGAAAGTATATTTTCATCACTTGTTTCCAGCCTCTGGCAAAAGCAAGTGTTAAATAGCCCAGTGAAAACTGAAATCAGCTAAGCCTGAAACCCAGCAGCAACTCCACAAAGTTCTGGAAACTCTCCATGAAGAAAGTTATTGCAGTATATTTGGGACCTGGCTCTTTTGGTCCACAAAAGGAAAATCACAGCATATTGTCTGCAGCACACCTATGGTGTGAATTTCATGTCAGATATAGGTATCAATCTATTTATTCCACCACACATCCTGTGCTTTTGTTGAGACAATAGCTAGAACTCGATTCTTAGACTTCGTTGTGGTGTTTGCACCCCTTCAAATGGAGCTATTGTGGAAACTGCTTGACTGTGGTCTGTCTGATTTCTGTCCTCTTTAGAGGTACATGGATTGACTAGGCAAAAGAGATTAAAGTGAAGTGAATATCAACATCTCAATAAAATATTACTTCAGTGCTTATAGATGCTTGCTTTTGTACCCCAACCAAGCCCACTGTTTTCTCTCCTAGAGTTTGGATTTCTGTATTCATCAGCACCACCATTTTTCCCTAAATGCCTGCAGCTTCTGGTGCTTTACTACCTTCAGGTCACTGTGCAGCATGCTTCCAAACCTCCCATTTCCGTGTCATCGGTAAATGTGATCACACTTGAAAGTATAGCAAACAAACACCTGACAAAAGGAGAGACTCATTAACAGCCTTCATTTCCTATGCAGCAACCCAAGCAAGCGCAGGCATACATGAGAGTTCTGGCAGGAATACAAAGGAACTGTGCTTGGAGACTGACAATTAAAACTTTCTTAGGAAGCAGGAGCACCTCCTTGTTTCTGCTGTGCACTGGGAGAGTGAAAACAACTCCCTGAACCACCTGTGGTTACTCCTCACAGACAGTGTAGGGAGCAAAGTTTGAAAACACCGGCCAATTGTTGATCTCTGAGAAGGAGTCTCACACGCTCGGCAGGCTTCTTGTTCATTGCAGCACTCAGCACCCAGCCAAACTTTGCTGAAATTATTTACATTGACTCCTTGGAGCAGACCTAAAGTGAGGACAGAAGATGAAGATGTCACTTTTAAAAGAGCTTTCTTTGACATCCTTACATGAGATCTATTATGGGCTCACTGGACTTTACACCTTCATGTTGGATTACAAAACAAAGTTTTTATTCTCATCTTCAAGGAAGAGAGAGAAACATTGGCTTTCCCTGATCCTGATGGTGGATCCATACTTTTGGAGACAAAACAACAAATGACCAGTTGCCTTCAAGACAGAGGTGCTGCTGTCCCGTGCTAGCTGCTGTCCCCCGCTGGTATGGCAGCCCCAGTGGGAATTGGAGGTTATGCCTGGGCTGCTATTTCTGCCTCTGCAGGCTGTAGGATGGATGAGGGTTACACTTCTTCAGCCCAGGCATAGCAGATGTTCTTATGACTGCAGCCAACAGGCTAGTCCAGCTACAGGTCACCAACCCATTCCTCACCCACATCTATCAAGAGATGCACTATTGTCTTCATGGCATGCCATGTGTACAAGGATTTGTGCCACAGGGAGAATATTTAACCCTTTTTTTCCACTTCGTTATTCCCCTCCAAACCCCCAGTCGTTCTGCTGCTACAGTGCTGGCAGCGTGTGCTGCTTTTTTTCCCCACTCCTTTTCCTGCTGGGTTTCTGCCCTTCCCTGCCCCTGGTACTGGCCACTCCCTTGGGTTTTTACGATTGGTTCCGGTACCCCAACTCCACCCGTGTGCCGCCCCTGCACCCTGAAACCAGTAGTCCATGTGCTCTCCCTGCCCCCCTCGTCCCCCCATAAAACCCAAAATGGGCTGCCATGTGGCCTCTCTGCCTCTGGGAAGCTGGTCGTCACCGTGTGAATAAAGCCGTGTGGTCCCCATGCGGAGGCCCTTCTTGCCTCCTTTATTGCCACCGTGTTGTGGAGCCGGCAGCCAGCCAGAGCAAGGGCCTGGGGCCGCCCGGGAGGGCTACGGGAAGCGGAACAGCCGCTCTCCCCAGTGCCGCCCCGCAGTGCTCTCCGGGAAGGTTGTGGCTTGCCATGCCAACGCAGAAACTACAGACCACAACAAGAGTGTATATTGCTAATTCCTTACCATGACTTCTGCAAAGAGTGAGAGAACCCCTGATGCAGTGTCAGGACTGTGGCAAGACAGGAATAAACAGGAATAACAGGAATAAATTGCATTAAAGTCACATAAGACAGCTCTGAAGATTCAGGGTTAAAGTTACTAATACCGATTCATGAGAATAAGTGTTATTACAGCTAAACAGAGAAATTGTAATTGATTGTTCTTTCCACTTAGGGGTTTTACTTTTTTTTCTTAATGTGATGATTGTCAAGTACTCAAAAGTTAGAAAATCCAATGTTATGGTTATCTAAAATTCATCTCCTGGATAGGTGCACTGTGATACTGTCAAGTAATCATATATTTTCACTTATTCAAAAAAAAAGTATATGTCTCTCACTGCACAGAATGGCTGATGTCTTCTAAACCAATCAGAATTATGCCGTGAATGAGGTTGTTTGGACAACTGGTACTTTACTTCTCTTAGAAAA
Source organism: Falcunculus frontatus (assembly GCA_013398115.1). NCBI lineage: Eukaryota > Metazoa > Chordata > Aves > Passeriformes > Falcunculus > Falcunculus frontatus. The sequence continues at coordinate 2,203,771 of VZRV01004953.1, read as the reverse complement.
TGCAATGTGGGCATAGAAACAATGTAGGGCCTGCAGGAGAAGGAGGACAGGTGAATTTGGGGGGAATTGGACAGGCTACATAGGTGGGCCAAGACCAGCAGCATGAGCTTCAATGAGACCAAGTACTGGGTCCTGCACTTTGGCCACGATAAACCCATGCAGTGCTACAATAAACCCGTGCAGTGGGCAGAGTGGCTGGAAAGCTGCCCAGTAGAAAAGGACCTGGGGATGCTGGTCAATAGCTGGCTGAAGATGAACCAGCATGTGCCCAGGTGGCCAAGAAGGTCTGTGGCATCCTGGCCTGTATCAGGAATAGTGTGGTCAGCAGGACCAGAGAAGTGATCGTCCCACACTACTTGGCACTGGTGAGGCCACACCCTGAGTCCTATACTCAGTGCTAGATCCCTTAATTCAGGAAGGACATTCAGGTGCTGGAGCAAGTCCAGAGAAGGGCAACGAAGCTGGTAAAGGGTCGGGAGGGCATGTCCTGTGAGGAGAAGCTGAGGGAGTTGGGGGTGTTTAACCTGAAGAAAAGAAAGCAACGGGGGGACCTTATCACTCTGCAATTCCCTGAAAGGAGGGTGTAGCCAGGTGGAGGTCGGCCTCTTCTCCTGGGAAACCAGCAGCAGGACAAGAGGACACAGTCTTAAGCTGCCCCAGGGAAGGTTTAGGTTGGACATCAGGAATAACTTCTTCACAGAAAGGGTGATTAGACATTGGAATGGGCTGCCCAGGAAGGTGGTGGAGTCACCATCCCTGGAGGTGGCCAAGGAAAGACTGGACATGGCACTCACTGCCATGGTCTAGCTGATATGGTGATGTTGGGTCATAGGTTGGACTTGATTTCAGAGGTGTTTTCCATCCTGACTGTGATTCTGTGATTCCAGAGATCACCTCGATTATTTCCCCTTCTACAATTTGTTACAGCTCTTTCATAGGATCCTAGAATCATTTATATTGGAAAAGGCTGCTAAGGTCACCAAGTCCAACTCTTTAACCCACTACTGCCAAGTCCACCACTAAACCTTGTCTGCAAGAGCCGCATCTGTATGTTTTTTAAATACCTTTAGGGATGGCGAGTCCCTCGTTTCCCTGGGCAGCCTGTTCCAATGTTTCATAATCCTTTTGGTGAGGAAATTTTTCTTAATATCCAATCTAAACCTCTCCTGGCACAATTTGAGGCCATTTCCTCTTATCCTAGCACTGGTTACTTTGGAAAAGAGACTTCTCCTCCCCGCCTTGCCACAAGCTCCTTTTGGATAGTTATATGTGACATTGCACAATAACTTAGTCTAATCATCTTGGAAGTTTGCTGCTGTTGTGTGTTTCTTGCAATTAAGCTGCAGTCAGACTCAGAGGAGATAAAAGTCAGCCAAGGCCTTTAGGAGAGAGATCTAAGGCTGATACAATGATACGCAGCTGATGATTCCAAAATTAGGAGGATTCAGAAATATTTTAAGATTAAGAAAGGTGGGGTTGTATTTTAATTTCCATTTTTTCTCTTGTAGTTGTGTTATTTTTACTACTTACTAATGGACCTTACAATTTTTATAAAGCAGAAGAGAAAAAAAGTGCTTGTGGGAATAATTGTTCTGATTAAAGATAATTTATGTTATAATTTTTAGTTTCATTAACGTTTTCTTTGCATACTTAGTGGATGACAAATGAGATAAAGGAATAGCCTTACTATACAGCTTCTATAAGAAAAAATATTATGTGTAGAAGTATTTACAAATAGAAATGTTGGTGGTTTTTTTTTTGTTTTTTTTTTTTTTGTAAATTGCACGCTGGGTACATTTGCCATCATTTTCTCTCATCTGAAACTTGTAACTGTAGGGATGAGGGACTGGATACATATATATCTGTATTTCAGGTTGGATTATGGGTGAATTTTGCAGGAAATGTGGACAATTAGGAGAGGTGGACGCTGTGTAATGATGTCAGCGTGTTTCCTTTAAAACTGTTTTCCTTTCAAATGAAACTAAACTGGAAGGAGTGCCCCTCTGTGTTCATGTCACTGATAGCTGTTGGATCCTTGGGACCAAACTAAAGTTAAGACAAAATAACTCTCCCTAAAATGAATGAGGTATGAAGGTCAGATTGTCAGGAGAAATTCTTTCACTCTGCAGTCTGCTCTGCAGTGCTGCCCTGATTGCTGATGTAGACATGGCCACTGTCTGCTGGGATAGATACTGTCAGGGTTTTGGGACGTCTTGTTTACAATTGTTATGCTGTGGTATTTTTGTATTTTATGTGCTGACAAAACTAGCCACCTTCTTTGACAGAGAGTGTTTTTCTCCAGTG
>VZRV01004953.1:2003967-2196467 GCA_013398115.1 Falcunculus frontatus | reverse complement strand
GAAGAGGTTGGAATCAACAGAGAAAATACATTTCTTGAAGCATGAGAAATATGTATACATATCAATGTATAATCTACATATATGATGCAAATAGATATGAGTAGAACATAGGTATGTTAAAGAGTCCTTCCCTCTGTCAATCTGTTCAACTTAAGCTCTATCGAGTTTCTAGCTATTAATTATGATAACAGTATATCTAATTATGATAATAGTATATCTTCCATATTGTGCACTCACACAAAGTGAGGCATTCTGAATAAGGAAGGCAGGAAAATGGTGTTATTTTATCAAATAGTGTTCTTTTATCTTCGCAAAAAAATTATTTTTTGGGAAGGAAATTGTTCCTACTAAGCTCGCACGTGTGTCTGTGTGTGTGTCTGAAGATATACAGGGAAAAATGCATATTTATTTTTAGTTCCTTTGGTTTCGCAATTTAGCTGAGAGCAAAATTAATGATATAATGCAGAAGTTTTGAAAGGTCTCTTGTAACTTCACAATATGTACTGTTTATGAGTTAATGTAAAACACTGATCTTATTAACTTTGAGTCACGTACGCTTTAATTTAGACAATATGAGCAGGATCAGAATGGAGCTATTAATGTCTTGTTGACATACAAACGTAAAAATTCTTCCCCAAAGCCTTGGTAACAGAGAAAAACAGAATACAAGATGATAAACCCTGTTTCCTTTCATTTTTGAATATGACAATAAATTTGACCAGACACCAGTTTCAAATCCACCTCTTCTGGAAGATAAGGTTCTGGTCTCACTGCAAGACGCTGCTGTCCCAGATGGTCTGGATAAGTTTGGAAGGAGGGGCTTTGACCTCAGCACTGTATCAAAACAGGGTGTTTATTTGATGACTAAGCAAAAGGTTTTGAAGACTATCTTTGGACTTTCTTCTGAAAGCCTTGGACTGAATCCTGTCAGAAAGAGGAAAGGAACATGAATGGTGGACTCTGAACCTCTTGGCTTCTGGACCTCTCTGCTCATGGACAGAGTGAGAATAATATGCACAGTAACAAAAAAAATTGTGATCTTTAACATCTGTTCCAATTTAATCAACTGTTTTTCAGCTCATTATGTCCATGTCATGCCTTTCACTGTGTAGTTTACTATGCTTTTGACAGAAAGGCACCATGTTGGTACAGATTCACAGAATGAAGTTTCAGATTCTCTAGACTTATCAGACTTCTGAAGAGGTCTTGTCCTTTCAGGTTATCTAAGTTCTGAGCACATTCTTTGATACCTATTCTTTCTTAATACTCAAGCTACAGCAAGACATCTACCTCTGAGCTGAAAGATCTCAAGAGTACCACAGCACTCTTCCTCCTGGCCCACTTTAATACTTAACAGTAATTCTCTCACACACACAAAATTTGCCTGGTTCCAGGTGCGGGCAATTGATTCTTGTACCAATTAAACTCTTTAAAATATTTCCTTTCTACTTCATGAAGATACAATAATCTAATTGAGCCACCTCTCAAATAATTTTGACTGAGACTTGAAAGCCTTTTACTGAAATATCTTCCATTATTTCTGTGTCACTTGTTTCTTTGACAGTCTGTCACAGAATTACATGGTTGAGGTTGGAAGTGACCTCTGGAGGGCATCTGGTCTAAATTCTGTTCTCAAATAGGGCCACCTACAGCTAGTTGCCTAGGACCACATCCAGACAGCCTTTGAATATCTCCAAGAATGGAGACTGCACAACCTCTCTGGGCAATCCATGCTAGTACTTGATCATGCACACAGCAAAAAAGGCTTTTCCATAAGTGCAGATGTCATCTCCTCTGTTTCAGTTTGTGTCCATTGCTGTTTCTTCTTTCACTGGGACAGCTTTTACAGGTCCCATTACAGATAGAGACTTTACAGCTCTTTATAATGTCTCCCCATACAGTTCTCTTGGTTTCTGCCAGGACATTTTTTCACTGTGTGGGGGTGGAGCCTGGAGCTGGGTGGGCTTGTCTAGGTTGTTATTCTATACCACTCAAATCATCACTGGGGGTGGAAGTAAGGGACTCTCCTTTCCAGGAAGAAGGGCATGACCTTGGGTCTGGAAAAGTGTGGCAGGAGAGGTAAACCTGTCTGCCATTGTTCACTGCTGTCCAGGGGTCCTCGGTGAGCGTTTCAAATGTAAATCACCCTCTCTTTTTGTACAGTTTTGTTATTAATATTGTTGCTGTTACTGTTTTCTTATTTGATTGTTGTTTCCAGTAAACTGTTTTTATCTCAACCTGTGATCTCTACCTGATCACCTTCCTCTCCCACGAGAAGGGAAGGGGAGTGGCTCATGGTTTTCTTTTTAGGGGGAGTAGCAAGCTGGGGAATACCATTTCTAAAGCACAACAACAATACATAACAGGAAAAAATTCACAAAAAATTCAACTCTACTTTTGTTCGGTACTCCCTGGTATCTACAGCATGAAGTCATCCTAACTGGCCGTGTCTGTGAACCTGGTACTGGGGACTCATCTTCATTGGGTCATTTGTTGTAATGTCCTGGGTCCTTGACATATTTTTTCTTCCATTTTCACCACTGAAAACTCCTGGACAAGCATAGTAGATTCTTCCTCTTCTTGTTTTTGTTTTTGTGCTTCTTGGTAGGTCAGAAAACTATTGGTAACATGAAAAATTGCTGTTTCTTTTTCTCTTGAAATGAAAACATTTCATCCATGTTCCCGATTTACTGGTCGTTTGATCTCATATATTCATACTAGGCTTAAGAAAAGCTACGCTTGGGTGTAGGAAATATGCTAATGGTTCCTTTAAAGATCACGCACAGCTCTTTCAGTAATGGTCACCAAGTTTACAGAAATGTCTTCTGTTGCAGTGAACTGGTCATATGCCAAGCATGACATTCTTGGAATTGCTTCTACTCTGTCATCACAGCCTAACTTATTGAGCTGGGACGTGTTAAGATTGTGAATGGGCTTGAGTTTTGTGCCTCAAGTGAGCACCACAGTCTTAGCAATTCTTATGATAGGCAGGTTTGGTGCAGAGACACAGGTCAAACTTATGCTAACTTTACAGCATATATAAAGATGTAGCGCTGCAGACTGGTAAAATAACATTAATTTTGAAGTCTTAAAGGAGTTCCCAAATGATCATTTTCTTTCAGAAAGAAGTTAGTTCCCAGAGGATTTGAGTGCTCAGAACATCAAAACATGGTTTATTTTTCTTTCTATGTATCAATATATGGCCAACATTAAATCTACCCCCAGTGAGGGAAACTACTAAACAGTCAGAAATTCAAGGTCAGGGTGTACCCCAAATACACAATGTAGGTATATTAAAATTGTTCTACTAACTTTGGCTTTTGTGTATTTTGCTTATTTACTCGGTATTACAATAGTAAGTTTGATGTTTATTTATACATTGGACATGAGCATACACAGGAAAAAAAAGCCCAAACCCTATGCACTAAATCCACAGGATTTAAAATGAGGAAAATAATCCCAAGTAAGAGCATCAGCTAAAGCTTTCACTTCAGGCTTAGATCATACTCTTGTATTTGACATTACAGAAGTTTGAGATTGATGTTACATGCCACATGGGCTACAATAAGTGCAATGGAGACAGATAAGGATGGCAGTCTTAGCTACATATTTCCATTATTTTGTGGATTAGAAATGGGCAGACCTCTAAATACCTGATTCTTGTTGGGACTAGAGACCAAAGTACTGACAAGCATATGTATATATACATACACACTTTCTCACATATTTGTGCTAGCAGTTACTATGATTTGCTCAATACAATGTGACCTACTAGAGTCTATAAGCAAACTTTGATTATATACAAATATTTTGACCTAAAATATTTGAAAGTGGATGTCCATATCCAAGAAGATTTACAACTTTTTAAATTTTGCTTTTAATGCTGTTTTCACAGCTACAGGTTTTCTGTCGTGGGTTTTGGTTTTCTTTTTATTTGTTGTTGGTTTGTTTTGATTTTTTTCCCCTTGGCTTTAATTTTTATTTGGATAAAAGAACTTTTTCTCTAATTCATGGAGTCTCCTGTAATCTGCTAGTCACTAATGAAACAAAACTCTATAGACTTACAATTTTGTTGGGACCCAGTGACTGACTCCTACAGGATTCTGTGTCAAAACATGTTACTAAGCTCTGTTGTGAAGAATAGTGGTATGGCAGTGTTTTTTCACATTCAGCAAATGGTGTGTGTGTGTGTATCTGAAACAGGAGGATTTAACTCTTTGGTTTTGATGTGGACTCTGGCCTTTAGGCACTGCTAGAATTCCAATCTGTAATAGTTCTGAACATAACTTAGTTATTATTGTTATGCTTTGTATATAAGCAGTACATCAGAAATCTACATGAGTATTTAAGCACTGAACTTCTGTTAATACTGATGAAAATAAGGCTGCTAAAAAGACTTTGTGGTGCTGCCCTTATAGAACCACAGTAAGAATCCCCAGGCAAAGAGCAGTTGCCCTGGAGACATACTTAAATCCTTATATCATATATCAATCCAATTGCAAATAATCTGTCTTCACATGCCAGTTATTAATTCATTTTTTTTTTAAAGAATCAGAGAAGAAAAGCAGTCTGGAGAAATGTCTTTCATAAAAAAATTAACTGTATTTTATTTATTCCCAAGGTGGTCATTTTAATAGATGGTAGTCCAGGAAGTCTGAGGATGTTTTTAGAAAGGTTATCAAACAAGAGCTGCTATGAATTTAATTCATACTTCACACAAGCTTTGAGAGAAATCCACTGGGCTGGTGGAGAGTGAATGATTAACACTAGGATTTTGATGTGCAACTGAATGGGACTACCTCTTCTAGTCAGTCTATGCTGGGTATAGCTAGGCTCTTATAGCAAACTGATTGCCAATATAGTGAATTCTGTAATGCCACATTCAGATCCTGGTGACAGGGTCATGAAGCCAAGAAACTGCTGGCAAAGTGGAATGGTAAGAGAGGAGGGAAGACTGACATATTTCCCAGAAGACTGCATAGTGGTGTCATCCCTTCTGATTCACATGGACTTTTTAGATCCTCACAACTGGACAGGGCTTTTCCAACTCGTGATATGTCTTTAATCTCAAAGAACAGACCTTGAAAGTGTTGAGAATGTTAATTCATAAGCTTCTTGCTGTTTTAATGGTAGGCTTGTATTTTCATCAACATTGAACGCTTTTATTCAACTAAAAGTCTAAAAGCACTTGGTAAGCATGTAGGAGACAAAACCCCTGAGAAAAGGCTAAAACACTGCATCGTAAACACCATCCTCACCATGATTTCATTCTTATTGTCTGCATTGGGATCAGCCAGTAGTCTTCCATAGAAAATCCTAATTGTCTTTTCTCAGTTCTTGGTAGTGTTGGGAAGAGGTGAGACTAATCTGATGAATCAGAGGGATTTAGAGAAGAGATAAAGTTTCTTTTTATATTTTAAAAGAATAAAAGTATCAGAACAAAAAGTTCTAAAAATGAACTGGAACTTGAAGACAGAATCATGTGAAGTAGTGTCTGTAAATTTTTTTGTAGTCACAATGAAACTGTTAGAATCTCAAAATACCCGTTTTTAGAACTTACTTTGCAATTGGTCTTAAATACATTTTCTTGAGCCTGAAAAAAAGGGGAACATTAAAGTTAAAATGTTTTCTAGAACAATATCTCTTTCAAAGCAGTTTTCTTGATACTTCCTGTGGCTTAGTTTGGGGTAAGACATGTTTTCTGGATAAAAGAAGTAGAACACTTTCATTCATGCCATTTCATATTCTTTTTGTTCTATGAATGATTTATATTGCATGCACGTGCATGTAAGGCACAGCAAACAGCACAGCCATAGTGTCCCATTACCTGTGCTCCCCAGGAGCACAGGCTTCACAACAAAATATGGGTGGAACGACCCAACATGACAGCCCAGATATCTTCCACAGCAAAGCACAGCGGGCTTCGCTTGACAGGTCGTGTCACAAAGTGGGGTTTGCAGCAGCAGTTGTGAAGCTCAATGCACCTTAGCTGGTGTTCAATGATGTTCAATCATTGCTGGTTGAACAGCACGGCCTAACACGAGAACACAAGCTGTATTCACTGCGTAAGGAAAGAGCGACTGCATTGAGAATGTGGCAAGCTACTGCTTCAACAATAGAGCCTGGATGGTAAAGCCTGGACGGCTGTAGCTGTGAAAAGCAGCATGAAAATGACAGAGTCCCAGCAACTGCAGGGTATGGTTTGATGTACTGGTGATTTGATTACCTGATAACGCAGGGTTTTTTTCTTGCCATAATGCAGCAATGACTGCATAATGCAGCACGACATGGCAGTGACTGCGCTTCATGGCAGTGCAGACGTTGCAGTGCACTGGTTCTGTTTGGTTTGCTCTGCTTTCTGTAAACTGATTATTACTTCTCTTTCATCCATTTTCTCATTTACAATTTGCTTCACTGATTTCACTTAGCCAGTACGCATCCTTTATAGATAGAAAAACAAAAGGGAAATGTTCTTATTTAAAAAGAGAAGCCCATATTTAGCATGCTGAAGAATGATTCCATATTCATTTCACAACCTCATCACTTGCTCTCTAAATAGGACTGCCACATCCCATTCACATAAGAAGAGCAGAAATAGTCTTCTGTTTTATTTCCCCAAGCTGCTATTTGAAGACCTGTGGCACTGTATTCAGAAGTTTTACTTGTAGATTTTGAGTTCAGTTTGTTGTGTTTTCAACAATTGGTCCTCTTTTGTTTGGTTTGTTTTTGTGGCAAAAAAAATTTTACAGACACTATTTCACTGAAGAGCAATTTGGTGGTATTCATCAGAAATTTCACTGAAAGCCTCAGTGTCCCTAGGCTAGCACACTGACACTTCAATGCAAAGGAGAAAAGTTAAATGATTCCATTTTTTGAGTATAAACTAGATTATCACCAGTTTAGATTAGAGGCACAATAGGAAAACACTATGTTGTTTAGTAACATCATAAATCAAGCAAACCACTTCTGTATTAATCTTGCTTTCTACAAATACTTCAAGTACAAGCTTTATTTAATCCCTGTGCATAGGTGAATGCTATTTTATTATATGTGCAGAATGAGTGTTCTGGAAGAAAAAACAACAAAACACAAAACTGAATTGCTATGGGCTTGAAATCTGAAATTTCCAGGAGCACCATGTGACTCAGAGATGTAAAACTGCACATTTGCAGTTTTCCTCTTATATCCAGTGCCTTTGGACAACTATCAGTCAATGGATAGAATACAATCTTAGTCCTCCACACCTGTACAAGGCTTAGTGTCACCTTGAGCACAATGACAACACCAAAGAGAAAGCTTCCAATGCTTGTATTGAACATTATGGTTTGTATTTAATGGGTAAAAGGACCAAGTATCACTTGCAGTCTTGATGCCTTGATGGGGCTGCCTAAAAACAGAGGCTAGACAAAATTAAGAGAATGAAAGTAGTTATATTTATTGAAGAGCTTTCAAGGCACACTTCGGGCAGTCAAAGCCCCCAGGGGCTACGTCCAAAATGGACGATGGGTCACGAGTTTTCATACTTTTATAAGTTTGGTCCATTTGCATGTTGAGGGTTAATCCTCCAATTACAACTTTAGGTAATGAAGTAATTTACTCCAAGTTTGTTCCTCTCCAGCCCTCTGTTGTTAACATTTCTCAGGGCCTGAGACAGTAAGGTGTCCTTGAGTTTCAGGCCTAGAGAGGGATTGTTTTGACTGACAGAAATGGGGGAACAGTAGCTAACAGGCTGTATAGAGTTTTAGAGTTACACATTGCAGTTTTATAGTTAAAACATTGCAGAATTACAAATATATGAAAAATATAAAAGCTAGAATCCTAAGGCATCAGTCTAGGGTTGTTTTTTCCTGTTGATCATGGTATATATAGCAATTCATCATAGGACAAAAAACTGCCGATTTTTATTCTTGTAACCCTCATAACCAGCAGTATATCTTGTCCCCATTTTACAGATGGAAAACTTAAACAACTAAAGTACTTGCCATTGGAAGCCTGAATCTGAGTTGGGAAATAGATACAGTCATGCCCAAATTAGGGCTTGAGAGTCCAAAAGACACTTAGGTTGGGCATCTATTAGGAACAAAAGCACATTATGCCACTTTCACCATGAAAACTTTTTCTTCCAAATGGGATCTAGTGGTGTGGACTCAGGTTTTATTCCAGGACTTCCTATAGATCCTAGTGCCCACACAGAGTAAAAATGGAAAAGTTGCAGCGCTCTTCATCTCACAAAGACAGACTGTATGACATGAGGTAGCTAATGCATTTTCTACTGTACAGATGTTAAAGAAAATAATAATAAAGTTTTTGGCAGAGTATCTTTAACCTGGAAAAGCTTTGTTTTACAGTAAGTGATGATTGGAACTACAGTTCAAAGAAGGAAAACATACTTATTATCATACAAGCTCTTCTTATTTTACACCTTAATAAAGAACATAATTTTCTAGCATTATCAGTATATCATTTAAATAAGTATTGTTATATGCTCAAAATCTGTGCGGAAAAATATCCCCTATTAAGCATCTATTCAAGCACAGAACATAAACCACAGGACATGCTTTTCTTCTTTTCAAAGTCTGTAGACAACCGGTTAAAATTTTTTGCTACCTAATAAGTACAAAACAAACCACCTGTGCATGAGATATGCTGAAAACAAATGAATTGATTTTAGTACAAGCAAATGAATAACTGTGGTTCTGAGCAAAATCTGTTTTGGTCAGAATAATTCCACTGCTCCGTGCTTGCCAATGTCGCTGCCATGCACTTAGGTTCCCTGGAATGACGCCATCAATTTCAGCAGCGTAGAATGAAAAGCTGAAGCAAGAAGTGTAAATAAGCATTCTGTGCTTTTGAAGAGGTGATCCAAAAAGCCTGGGAAATGGAAAATAGTTGTTATTATGTACTTGTTGTAGATAAAGCAATATATGTTGCAGTGTCCTAGAGAGTTAACCGATGTGTGAAACCAGGAAAGGAAACTACTTTCAGATAAAGGGTCCTTTTCTAAGCTCTGTGAAGTTCTACCCCTGCATTTTTGCATGTTTCTGTGTTTATCCACACAAGTAACCAGCAGAAATGACTTTTGAGTGACGTGGAACCACCCTTGTGCAACTACAGGATCAGGGCCTCTGGCTTTGATCCGGAAATTGACATAAAGTAATGGGAGTCTATACATTGGCAAAGTTTTCCAGAGACATAAGAATTCACTTTCATTGACTGTGTCTACTAATTTCAATATGGCAAGTCTATTGTGGAAGGTGATAGGATTCAAAAAAATAGACATTGGTAACGAAACTGCATATTAATTTGTATGACAGCATCATGTAAAGGAACTGAAAGAAAATAATGTGAAATAAAAGTATTTTACTTACACACTTTAAGCCAGATATTTACACTGGCTTATCCATTATCATATTCATTATTGTATTTATTTTGCATCGATTATTCATAATGATTGACTATGAATGTATTCCTGTTTAGATTTTATGAATGGTTAATCCCCTACAATCCTCTCTCATCCATATTTTTTCTTTTTGGAGCATAATGATAATACTCATTATGAAATAAGACAGGTATAGGACTTGATCTTTAGAATGCATCAAGAAAATAAAATGTCTTTGAATGAAAGTGTACAAATAAACGTATCTCCTTTCAATTAGTTTGGAAAGTGGTCTTTGCAATTCTAGCAAAAATAAATTATTGGTATTTTGTATCAAAATAATAATCTCAGCAGTTTTAGAGTGAGAGTGATTAAGTTCATTTTTATACTTGTGGTATTTTTTATACCTAGAATTGAATCACAGAAATGATAACTAGAGAATATTATAATTAAAAAACCCATAGTAATGCTAAGATGGAAATGACAGGGATGAAGGGCTCAGATATAAAAAGTAAACATTTATACATCTGTTTCCCACAGGCTGACAAAAGTCTCTCTTTGATGCTGGATTGGTGCTCTATCTTTAAGACATCTATCTGCATATTAAACCAAAATCACCAGTATATTAATCATCATTTTGGGGATGGAAGAAGTTATGCTATAAAAAAAAAACAACAAACCGAGGCGAAATTGAGTCAGATAATAAACAAATTATTTCAGATTGCTCACAAAACAGCCTTTCATACCATCATTGGCAAGAAGATATTTAACTTAGCTCATTAAACAACACATAACTTAGAACACTTTAAGAATCTTCAGTATTCAAGAATCTCATCTAAAATGATAGATTTACAATCAGTTTATGACCTTCCCAGCTTTCACATCCTCTGTCTTGCTTGTGTTCTGTTAAACAAGAAAAGTGTTGTGACCCATAATTGCAGGCAGATTCACAGCAGGTTTTGAGGAGCTTTTTTTGCCACAGTGTCCGAGCTGTCTCCATCTGCTGCTGTCTTGTGTGCTCCCCACAGGGGGACCTGGCTAATTTTTCAGTCAATTAGCAGAAGGGTTGCTTTTGTTCTCCAAATGCACCCCCATAGGCTCCTCTTACACCCTGGACACACTATTCAGATGTTGAGAGTTTTCAAAAAGCATATCATGTTATTTTTTTCCTACTGACCTTTGTGACATTGTTGAACGAATGCTGTCTCTTGTAATCATAGACTCTTACATTAAACTGTGTAGACTAACTTTGGAATGGTTTTAATAGGAGTATTAATCTATATGTAGTAATGGCTCTTCTTAAATGATTTCTGAAATCTTGTACCAAAGCCTAGTCTTACCTTTTCATTCAGAAGGAACCAGTTGACATATTAATATCTTCCTCATGATCATTATTTACTGTATAATTTGCTCTTTTATTTGAAAAAAAAAGTTTCTTAACAATTGCTTCTGCTACTTACCTTCTAGTAAGGAACATTTAAATGTTGAACAGAAACTTCAGGTTATGAACACAACTCCAATTTCAGTGAAAGGTACTTACATATCACATGAAAAGAGCTTGAAACAGTAGGTTTAATTGTACGCATATTTATACCTTTGCATAACTAGGAGAGGGGTAATGCAAACATTATATAGTGGTTGAATAATAACCTGATAGCCAGGCTCCTTGTGTATTCTTTGTGTTGCTTTCTATGAATTTTAATCAGGATTTGGCTAATATGCACTCCTTGCAAGACAGAAAATGCTGTTATTTCAGTATAACAAAATATTACTAGATTTCTGGAAAAGAGTCAGTGTTTTTCTTCTGAAAGAATATAGTTGAGCTAACAGAAAGCAATATGCTTTAAGCCTCCAATTTATGCACATTCCATTTGGAATGCTATCTTGCTGAGGTGTCCCTGAGCCTAATCGGCTTCAAGAAATTTTGAACATCAGTTTACAGTTTACATATGATATTCTCCATGTGCTATAGCTACCACTGTATACTGTGGGAGACTGTAGAATCCTTCTTTTTAATTTTGCTGTCATATCTTTTATTTGTGATTTCTACCTTGGATGCAAATACAGATCAGTGAGGGTATTTTTTCTCCTCCTTAGCTCCGTGATCACGCTGCTACTTTTTACAGCAGGATATCAAGTGAGTTCGTTTTTCTGTAACCTTTCATCTGCCCAGCCTCTCGGCTATATCTTTCTGTAGTTAATAAATATACTTTTTCTCAGTGTTAAGCAATAAAATATTCACTGGGTCTGAGCTGGGGTTAACAGATTTCTGAAAATTTTATTGCGTGACAGCCTGTCCTGAATAATCCCCTCAGCTGTCTCATGTTCTGGGGCAGAAATGATCTTATGTGTCACTCTAATAGTCTAGAATTACACTTGTATCACTGTCACCAGCATATGGGGCTGTGTATACCCCTAGGCCCAGCTCCCTCTCTTTCACGGCATTTAAAATGATAACATTTGGCAAAGCCAGTTTTGACAGAAAGTGAACTCTCCTTTCCGCGCCGGTGACAAAGCCAGCCACCGGAGGCCTGACACCGAGCAGCCAGTCATCATACTCTTTGCTGGGTAATGATCGTGGGCTTCCCTCCTCTTAATAACCACCTCGCTGCAAGGGGAGGCTGCAGTGCAGGTCTTCACTTAATTATACAGTCTTCATCTTAAGTGCTTTATTCATGTGAGGCCTTCAGCCGCTCAGCCCTTATCGTAGCTCTTCTTTTTTTCCATGCTGCCAAAACGTACAAAACGTACTGATTGCTGGGCAGGCAATGGGAGAAGGAAGGACTTTGGGAAAATAACAGCAAGGAAAACAAAATGGCTTGAGTGTGCTCACAAGCAAAACAATGTTAGGAACTGCTCTTTATACTGTCATGATAGGTGTCTGAATGTATTGCACTGCTAATGGTAGCAGCTAAAGGTGTTATACAGTCTGAGAGGAGAAGAAAGATTCAGAATGAAAAAATAGAAAAATAAGAAAAAAAATTAGTCACCCTCTAAAAGTGAGGCCAGACCCTGAAAGGTCATTTTTAAATACAAACAAAATAAAATGTGGCAACTCGGGAACTTGGTGCTTAGATGAACCTTTTCTGTAGGGTTGCTAAACTAACCAGTAGAAATTTATGAAATGCAGAAGGTTCTGCCAGCAGCTGTTCCTGGGAGTCTAGGGAAGACACAAGACATTATTTATCGTTGCCACTATACAAACTGTATTCATATTTTCTTCCCACATTCCCAATTTTAATTTAGAGTTTGAATTTGGAGAATATTGTCTTCTTACCATTTACTTTCACCATTCTCACTGTGTGCTTACAAAGGAAGTCTTGACTCATTCCTTCATTTCCCATTGCCTTCTCCATAATGCATCTTGTCTGAAACTGCAATAATTCCCAGTAGATATCTTTAATGACATATGGTTTAGTCTGCTCTTAAGTAGTACAAGTTTCAGGATGACTACCAAAAAAAAATAAATAAACATTTTTTCTTCCCTCTCCCCTCCCCCAGTTATATTAACACAATATTATCTACAAATATTTTCAGTTCTTTTATACATAGATGACTTTGTCCACACCATGGAAATGCACCCTACTGTTGTGCTGATATCCAGGTGTTGATTTTAGAAACACTGGAGAAGTCCCTCAGTTTTCTTGAACTCCTGTTTCAGAAAATAAGGGCTGTCTTGAGCTGTCTTTCACTACCAGTGCACAGTGAAATGTGCTCCATAATATGGAGAAATGAGAGATGCTCTCGACTACAGCAGTTTCACAAAGATCTGTAGAATTGATTCATCTCAAAAAGGGAAGTATTAAAAAAATATTGTCCCAGAAAATTAACTTGTGAGAGCGTTGGATAATAACCCAAACTGTTTGAAATTTGATTTCAACCAAATTCCAGATCTTTTGTGCTTCAGTCAATTCTCTTTCTACAATAGCAATCTCTTAGGGTTTACCTCTGCACAACCTGAAACCCAATGATATGGCTGCATGAAGCGTAATGCTCAATGACCTCTTTTGTAGGACTATAGAGATCTCATTAACATTAATACCATTTGTGGAGAACCTTAGGACAATGGGAAGCAGAGCTTTAAAAAACATGCATTCACCCACAGATGTGCATTGAAATTTTAAAGACATGTACTGGATTGTTAGGAATATGCACACTGAATTTTAAGCAAATCCCTGGAGTTTCTAGTGCCACTGTTTAAGCACTTCATTCTCTGTTATGTGCAGTGACTTTCATGAACAGTTTAAAGCAGTGATATGAACTATTTGCCTGAAACAACTCTGCACTCATACTATGGATCTCCTGACAGCTCTGTCATGATTCCACCCACTGAGACACAAGCACTTCCTCTCCACATACACACACACACACGAGTTCTCCTTATTGTGGTTAATAATCCTCAGGTAATTGGTAGGCATGGAGTTACCATGTGCATGACTTTGAACATGGATCCTCACTCTTCTGTCCAGATGCTTGATCAAGCTCCGTATAATGTCTACTATCAAGAGCCAGATAATGACTGTAGGTTATGACCCTTTGTCATCAATGTAAACATTTCTTCTCTGTCCAATAGAGAAAATGGTAACTTCAGGTTAAAATTATGTATCCCTGACTTGTCATTTCTGTTAACTTCTGCGTGTATATGATTGTGTATGTGCATCTGAACACATATATGGGCTAATTTGTGTGAATGTTTGTATGTATAGATGCACACACCCACAAACACATGTGCAAATATATAAGTATTTACAGAATTACATGCTGGGTTCACTGATTTAATGCTGTTTACGTTTCGCTTAATGTGGCTGTGCCTGGGAGCATTTTCAAATCATTTAGTAGTCGATGCCAGTAATTTGTTGGCCACACTGATGTTCAGTGGTGGGCAGAGAGGAAAGCAACAGTGAGGGAGAGAATCTTGGTCAGGTTATAAGTTGCTGATAATGAGTTTAAAGAAAATGAGCCCCATCTGACAAATATATAACCATACATGCCCAGATAAATGGAGCTTTATACTACTGTATGGAGACAGTGACTGTAACAGGTTCAGTGTAAGTGGCTAGTTGGGATCGTTTTTCTTCATGAGGAAGATCTCATGTCTAAGGCAAGATGCTATTGATGCCTTAGGTTTTAACTTTTATATTTTTAAATCCTGTACTGCTTAGAGTGTAACTCTGAAGTTCCTTGTAGCCTGTAATTCCTGCTCTCTCGTACTGGGTAGACATAACAAAGCCTCTCCAGGCTTTGCCTTCAAGGACAACCAGGCTGTTTTTAGGCCCAAAATGTGTAAACTAAAGATTCTAAGGGGGGCAAGCTGAGGGGCGTTACATCGTTAAACTGGGGCTTTAATTGGAGAACTAACCCTGATATGCAAATGGTCCAAACCTATAAAAGTGTGAAGAACTCGTGACCTGTCGTCCATCTTGAGGTCCAATTTTGGAAGCAGCCTCTGGCTCCCCCAGGGTGTACCTTGAAGGCCCTTCAAATAAATACCTATCTTTATTCCCTTACTCTTGTCTAGTCTCTGTTTCTAGGTGGCTGGAGGAGGCATCACTATCATTCCAAGATGGATGCCTACAGACACAGAGAAGTTCCTTACTCACCCCGTTATGTGATGATGAAAGAGCAGAGCAAAGTTAAAAAGATGTACTGGCTTGGTTCTGCCTATATGGCTGGTCCAAGAAGAGTTAACAGTCCTTTACTGTGAGTTTTGGTCTCCGTGTTGTTAGCTTTTCTGTGAAAACAAAAGCTCTTGGGTTTTGTCTTTAGGATTCAAACCACGGGATTTTCAGCTAGACTACTTAGGGCAGCAAAAAAGTTCTATTAAGTGCATACAAAGTAAAAGAAAGTAGCAGGGGATAAAGCAGAACTGTGAACCATGTAACACACAGCATTTTCACACATTCTGATGTTCATCTGTTAAAATCCGTACAGTATTTCAGAATTCAGTTACATGAAAAAAAGGATGCTTATAAATTATTTCTAAGCTTTATGGAAATTTTATCTTCTTATCAACTGTTGCATCATCCAAAACTCTTTGAAAACAATCAGGCCAAGCTCCTAAATGCCATGGTTACCTGCTACTCATGATTCCCTCCAAGCAAACACCCTATTGCAGAATCTGTTACCACATCAGGTAGAAATGGCCGTGTGCATGTGATTATAACAATTTAACTATCATAAAATTAGTTGCCAGGTTTCTTTTTAAAGATTTCTGCATCCAGTGCAGAGTATAAGCACAGGTGGACATTTGGACCACACAGTGTGCCATGGTCCGTCCCACGTTCATATGCTCGGTGGCCAAGACACTTCTCCTTGCAAAATGTGCAAAATCCACCACTTCACCAAACAGACTTTTATTTATATTTGTTCTGATCAACAGCTTTTTAAATGAGATGATCTCATAATCTCAAATTTTAGAGGAGAAAATTTGAATACTCACATGGATGAGTTCTATAGGGTTTCTCAGAAGGTTTTATCAATACAGATGTATGTCAGATTGTTTTACTCATTAAGACTGAGGCATTCCAAAAGAGC
The DNA here is from genome assembly GCA_013398115.1 of Falcunculus frontatus. Lineage (NCBI taxonomy): Eukaryota > Metazoa > Chordata > Aves > Passeriformes > Falcunculus > Falcunculus frontatus. The sequence goes on along the minus strand of VZRV01004953.1, from coordinate 2,180,557 downwards.
TATTTTACCTGGCAGAGTTAAGAAGTTATAATAACAACAATATGAAAATAGACCCCTTTCCCCTCTCCTCCCCCAGATAATTTTCTGTTTAAGGTACAAAACAAGTATTTTAGAAAATTTGAGTTCTATACTTGGCACAGTCATTGACATCCTGAAGAACCTTACATACATGGTTTAGGTTCTGTACCTTTTTCAGGAGCAAACTGAAGAGAGTTTTTTCTTTTTCTTCATCTATTTAGACTGCGTTTATTTGGCTATAGTTGCTCACTATGTGAATGCATAGTATCTGGGAACTTTTTAAGGCACTAAAAAGTGGGAGAAGAGTGTAGAGCAATTACAGTGAATCTTATTTTTGTCTTCTATTTTCCCTTGTTATTTAACATGGGAGAAAAAAACTATCTGAGGGGAAGCTGGCTGGTTTGGCTGGCTGTGTACTCAGAAGTAATATTCTTCAATACATAGAGAGAATGATATACTTGAATCAGAATAAATTACTGTATCAGAAAAACTTTTTTTTTTTAAATTAATGAGTGATCAAAAAAGGCAGGGAAGTAATCTTTAGGGACAAGAAATGGGACTGTATGCTTTCTACATGCTAATTTTTGACTGGGATGCAGATAACAAGGGTACAAAATTGTCATATTGTGAATATTGACTTTTGTGATAGTGTCACATAAGAAGAATTTGCTTTGGCCTTGTGCACACTGAGGTAAACTGTATCAAGTGCAAGCTTGTAGTAAATTCTTGTAAATATCATTGTGCCAGCCTTTTTGATCTTCTATATGCTGGAATTACTTAAGCAAACTTAACAGTTAACCAGTGTAATGCGATTTGTATTCACATTTGTGTATGAGTTAAATCCTTGTCCTTTCATAGATGAACCTCAGAACCTCTAATGTACACAAATATCCATTAACTTGTAACATGAAATTATGGTAACAGAAGTTAGACAAAATGCAAATGTTACACAAAACTAGGGGGAAATAGAGTTTTGAGTTTCAAGGTTCATTGTATTTGACTGGTTCAGAATATGTCACAGTTTCTCTATACCTAATGAGAATTCCTTATGCTGGTATGTCATATCTCTACTTGAACCAAAGTGATTATCCAAGCCTTAATAGGAATGATTCTGGAGGAGAAATACTGTGTTAGGACCACTTCAGATTGGGTGAAGTCATGGTCACTTGAGTCAGAATCAAGTGTATGATGTGGAGTGGTGACTATGAAGCTGGTGAATGAGTGACCATTTTAAAGTCCAGTGTTCTATTTAAAAGGAAGAGAAAGGTATGTGTAAAACATAAAAATAGAAATGCTTTCTGTAGCAGGAGATTGAAGCAACAGCTATGAGAAACAACTGTTAATATGACTGGAAATAGTTGTTTGGTTTTGTTCATGATCATATGAAGTTTTGTCACTACTGTGAGGATGATGAGAGCTTTGTTTCATTATACCCTGGATACTAAGAAAAGAGAAAGAACAATAAGCCTGTTTCTGCTTCAGGAAATAGAAGTGCTACAAAATATGATATCAGACAGAGCATTGAAAAGAGAGTTCTAGCTTATGGGTACCAATATTAGTCTATAGAAAGCAAAAAGAAAACCACAATAACATTTTAGGAAATGGCAACAGCAAAAGTCATTTTGTATTTAAGTTATACCACGCAGAGTAAGGTTAGAATTTATTTGTGTGTTATCATATCCACTACATGGCTTTAAACAACAGATGTAGATTAAGCTGTCAAAGACTGAAGGAGTTAAGAGAGGTAACTATAATATCCATAGCAATGTTTCCTCTTAATTCAACTGTGTTCTATTTGTCATCACCTGGATAAACTTTCAGAAAAGATCAGAAAAGCACCTGGAGATCAGTATTACTAAAGATTGCCACTGAATCTTGACTCATATTATTGTGTTCCCATAAAACCAGCCTTCAACATAATTTTTACTGCTTTAAAAAAGAAAATGTAGATAAGTAAAAATATAACTCATGAAATTTAGTATTGATCTCAATAACTGTGTGAGCATTTGACATCCATTTTCTACTCAGTAAAGATGCTTAGCAATGTAATTCAGTACCAGTTCTTATTATTCTGTTGTCTCTTGCTAGATCATGTCAATAGCACATTGAAGCTCAATAAGGAAAATCCCAAAAAAACACCTTGAAGAAACGAGAGAAGCCATAAAAATTATAGAGAACAGAAGTTAAATAAGGCCCAACCACTTTAATGTCTTAATGGAAGAAAATCACCTGAATCTATCCACTGAATTTAGTATGACTTATAGATGCTTTCATGAGTCACTGGATCTGAGCTAATATACCCTGCTGAAAGATGAGGCATATGCCTTAGACTGATCTGAGCTGATGCCTCTATTCTGGATCAGAGTGAACTGTTGCCTGGCCAGGCTGAAAACAGGCAGATTGAGGCTGGTTCTGTTTTTATCCATCCATGCAAACATCCCTGCTGACAACTTTCCAGAACTGGACTTCATGTCTGTCATATGATGAGAAAAAGTGTCACAGTTTGAGTCAACCTTTATCTGGCAGCGTATTTGATGTAGTGCCATTGTATTTTAAATGGTCCATGAATATAACAAAAATGGTACATTTTCTTAAAAGTAAAATAAAATTAACAAGGTACCGGCTATACCAGGAAAAACCCAACCCAAACCAAAACACCATAAAGAACAATTGAAAAATGTTCACTAAGTTAGCATTACTCTCACACATCTGGGAAACTATCCTTGGCTTGCCACTGTCGCAGGCACTTTTAGCAAGTAGGATAAGCAAAGGCTCCGCATCAGGAGAAGGAATAGGACAGGTTTCTATTACAGCAGACTTCAGGCATTCAAATCTGAATTGGATGTCTTTAACCTGTGCTCTTCATGACCAAAAATCTGTCTTTCACTTCCTGGCAAAAAGCGTCACTATAAATCTCTTAGTAGGTGTTTTTGAGTTTGCATAAGGAGACTTCTCCTTCAGGAGAAGTGGAGAGCCTTTCACAGTATGCTTTGCTAAAGTCTTCAGGACATTCCTGCTGTGTGGCTGAATCTCCAGTACCACATGGGTCTCATCCTTCCCGTGATCTTGTTTAGATAAGACAGCTCTTCATGGCCAGGTGGCTTCTTTTCATGTTCCTGCCATTTAAGGTTTTGAGAATCACAACAATTTCTTAATTTCTGCTGCTGCTTCTGTCAATGGCTTTTATCTATTCTGAGGCTGAGAGAGTCATGGGAATGTTGTGCAACAATATGAAACTATTTCAGGCATTCAAAGCACCTCAACTGAATTTTTGGTTTCCCATTAATTCAGAATGCAATGTGAAAGCTAGAGGTCTTGAAAAGTACAAACTGAGCACCAGTAATTTTCACCTGAACTCATTCAAACTGAAGCCAGCAGGTTTCAAAGAGCTCTAATAATTACTGAGAGACTTAGCAAAGGCTTGTCTGATCCTATATTTGTGACTTAGTACAGCATTCTAACCTGCTTTCACACTCCCTGTAGCTAAATTAAGAGCTCCTAGACAATGATGGATGGCAAGACCGCCACACTCTGACTTTAAAGAAGTTGAAATAAAGTACCAGCTGGAAAGAAATAATGGAAATGTGAATGGGCTGTTCAGTACACATGTAAATGTAAATAACACATATGAGGGATGGTGGAACTGAAAAGAAAGTCTTTAAAATATGTTTCCACATCCTCTAAATAAGGTCTTGAAATTCCAGGTTATAGAGCAATGAATATCATAATCAGAAAAATGTATTCTAACACGTGAAGGAAATTAGTGTATACCCATAGCAGAAACCATTAGAGGTATAATAGATATGCTCTCTGATGCAGATATTTAATGGTTCACATGGCAAAAATGTGAAGTGACTCCTTTGAAGACAATATTTTTTTTTTTTTCATACACAATGGCACAGTCTGGCAAGAGCAAGAAAATGCATACCTAAGGAGGCATTTGTGCCTTTCCCCTTTTCTGTCCTCTGTAAAGGTTGTTATGATACCTCATACAGTCCTACAGGAAACAGCTGAAGTGCCATGTTAGAGTTTAGCCAAGTGTTAGTATACATTTGCCCAGAAAGACTGACTAGCAGGTGATATGTTGGACTGCTGTGTCTACTACCTAGCTTGGATACATCTTGGAATCATCATCTTTCATATTTGGCTGCACTTTTGTCATGAGTTCTTGTGGCATTATGGGTACTGGACTCCCACTTCATGGTCATCCTGTTGCCAGGATCTTTCACCCTGCGACTTGCAGATTGAAATCAGTATTTGTTCTGGATTAACATTGGTGAAGTTGCTTCAGATTTTCAGGTGCTGTGTGAGTATCCAACTGTTGCTACTAATTCTAATAATCAGCATGTTACAAAAGTAAGGATCCTACCCTGCCCTCAGATGTTTGGAGGAGTATGACTTGAAATGCCATAACTAAGCCTCAACTACCCTGCAAGTCTGTATATATCTTCCTGACACTACTGGACATAATATTTGGTAACAGCTGAAAAGAAGCAAAGAACAGAGAGTTAGGAAAATGTGGCAATTTTCTGAGTTACTTTAAGTTTCTATAAATAAGATACTGAAAGAAAAATTCACTCTTTAATTAATTTTACTGGATCCAGACATGTAGCATGTAGGCTGAATTTACACAGAAAGTGATAAACAAACTGAAAGACAGAGAACAGATAACAGAAAAGACTAATAATCAGTAGAGTAGATAGCCTGTCTAAAACTACAATTCCTTTCAGTTATGGAAATATATATAAATGATTCTAAAATGTCTTTAAAATTTAAGCTTTGATACACAAACATTTTGGAGTACCTTTTTGGTTTTTTTAGCAGCGAACAAACAAATGCTCGAATTGCTTTAAGAAATGAATCGTCACGGACATCTAACCTTGAACAAGAGCTGATTGATTAGATCTGAATCCAGCTGGATAACACCACCTTTCTTATACAAACCCAGTCCAATTTTTTTTTTATTCATAGGCTATATCAGTTTTCAAAGTATGACTTTTAAGGCCACATCACCACTGGAAAAAAATCTGACATTCTTCAGAGTTCAGAGAGCATTGCTGGAGAACTATTTTGTGTGTCGCTGTTGAACTAAAACATTATGTTTTCAAAAAAAGTCAAAATAAGAACTGAATTGCTTTAAGAAATACAGTGATCTGTCATAGAGACTCAGTAAAAAGTGATAAGGGAAGATTTATTTTGCATTCTGTATTTAAATAATGTACTTTTTTGAACATATAAATCTAATGCCAGTTTTCTGCCTTCTGTGCAAGAGACTGTGATCAATTTCTCGCTGCTTGGGTTCTGGACAGACAGTATGTATCTGTTGCAAATTTATTTGAATACCTGCATGCATGTAAATCCTGATGAAACACTAATAGACACAGTGTAGCCATACTACACAGGAGCACTAATATGTTTGCTAAGCTGATCAATAATAAGATTGATCAGTCTTTCGCTTGGCCAAGTTAATCATGGTATTGATCAGCTTAGCAAACACATCCCTTTCCTTGTGCGCTATTGCTATACAAGGTCTCCTCTCCACTCCCATCAAGTGGACATCAGGAGATTTCAGAAAATGAAATATCACCACATTTTCTACAGTAAGTGCTCCTATTCTTTCACACTCATCTGCTACAGATAGCTATAACATTTCATGATTAAGATGTTTAGGTTCCTTAGCCTTGTATTGCGAGTTTGAGCACTGTTGTTAAAAACCTGGAAAATTTCAGAATGTTTTTTTTTCTAAGATATAAGACAATCAGCCCAGGCTCTGTCTGTAATAAGGTCCTCTTTCTGGCACTGAATATTTGAGATTCCCTCGTTCTATATGCATCCTTTAAAAGCGTTTCTCATATTAGAGGCTCCAGGCTTTTATAAGGGAAATAACTGCAAAGAAAACTTCAATACAATCAGAAGATATGGATCTTGGGCTGTATTATTAGCACAATGTTAGAATATTTAACTCTGGAACTATATAACGAGAGATTCAATAGTTTCAAATCAACATTAAGGAAATTTCACTATTATTTTCCTATATGTGGCAAAAAACGGCACTTAAGTATGAAAATAGGTCTATTTTATTTAAGCTATACCCCTCACACTTATAAAATAAACTCCCTGCTGCAACTACAAAACAGCATTGGAAGGGTTGCTGTTTTCTGGTATCATATATACATATATACAAATGGCTACAAATACTCATGAGTACCATTTTTTTATGATGTACCATCAAGGACAGATGTAATTGGAAACAAGAGCATCCCAAAGTAGGTATTCAGCAGATGGAAACTGGATTTACTCAATTGCAATTTTTCTCATGCATTTCTTCTTAGCTAGTACCAAAACACCATTCTAAACCATTCTTTGGGACATAAGAAATCATAACAGGAAATTGCTCTTCCTAAAGAGCTAGGCAGCTATCCGGCTGTAAAATCTTCAGTATCATGTCAATTTACATTTTGCAGAGCTCACTTTCATAGCCATATATTTGGAAATAGAAACAAAATTTTTCAAAAGTGTTGTCACATTTTTAAAATTTGAAAACATCAGTGCAAGGTTGAATTTGAAAGTCTGGAACGTCTACATCTCCCATTAATGCCAGCTCAAATCCTACCTGCTTGACACTGTAGACAATTTGGTTGAGGTACCTTTGGTTGGTGAACAAAAAGAAAAACCCTGAAGCCACTAGCAATTATAAAAATGCCAGCCTAAATTAAAAAAAGTCAAAGCCTGACTTCTGATTTAGTAGATGCCACCAGGCTATTACGAGTAAATTTTGCCTATATGTGGGTAATCTCTAAGTCTTTATGGTCAGGGAACTTTTTAGGAGTAGGTGGATTATCTGATTTTTCCATCTGAGAAAGGTGCAAGACTAAAACCCCTGGAAGCACAATCTCATATCCTGTCTTTGGAAAACAGAATTCTCTCACTGTCCTGTTTATGCATCTGAAATTTAACCCACAAGATGAAAGAAGAGCTTCATCCATATTTAAACAACAGAGACACTGATGAATGAACAACAGCTAAAATGAGTACTTTCACAGAAAAAAAAAGGGGGTTTTTTATAACATTAAAGAAAATAAATTGCTAGTCTCTCTTTCTTTTTAATATTTTCCTACTATTTTAAACTAGAAGTTCTTTGTGGTAAGCTGCTCAGGTTGTTGTATATGGGTTGGGCACAGAAAAGAAATGTCTGCTTTACTCTGACTGACATGCAGGGGTGACTTTTAAATACACTTTCTGCAAATGTGGTGTATTCTTCGTCTTTCTTCCTCGCACTGTGCAGTTGGCGGTGTGGCACCTCTATCAAAAACATGGAGGGCCCAGGACTACAAAGAAGGTCATTTGTAATGAGGAGAGAAGGTGGAGTCTAAGCTGTGGGTCTCATACTGGCATTGCCAATAACTACAGCTTAGAGAAAGAAGGTCACAGTGCTGCAGGGCCCTGACTGTAAATGGTGCTTCTATTGCTTTAAAGACTACATAATTTCATTCCACTTAAGTCAGCAGACTGGGAATACGTGTAATGATCTTCTCTTCACCCTCCAGGGTCTGAGTAAGAATGGTTCCAAGACCAAGTTTTCTGGCTTCCATAAAGATTTCAAACGAAGAGTTTAAATCTGTGTGCAAGAATATTGAAGGTGTTATTAACGCTTGTTTGAGCTTTAGGAATGCCCTTTGACATCCTCCATTACTATTCCAAGCAAGTAGTATAGATATTTCAACTTAAATAACTGAAACCAATTCTTGCTTTTACAGGAAGTCTGAAGAGATAATTTTAACACTACCTTGACCAAATTAAGGGAAGTTAAATGGTTCATTCACAGAATAGCTCACCACAATATTATTGATTCTTTTTTTTTTTTTTTTGAGTGAAGGAAATGTCTCTTCCTTTTGCTCATTTTTGCAAACCTGATGATTTTTCTTTTCCCACCTCTATTTTAAAAAAAATCTTTACTTTACTTTTTAGCATTCTGGGACTTATTCTTCACACCATCTTTGATAGAAAATTTAAGGATTATGACTTTTTACTTCTCTTTTGTAAAATATCAATACTTTATGCTGAATCTAAGATATCCCTGGAGGACAAGGAAAAGGTTGAAGACAGAAAGAGAACTCTGAACATTTCCTGGTCAGAGGCTGAATTTTGATCTACCTTATTCTATCTTTGGAAACATGTTCATTTAAAAGATCTGTCTTCCATCTTTGAAATTTGACAATGAATAAGAATCTGTTTTTTAATAAATAAGTTTTAGTTTTAGGATAAACCAGCAGAAACAGTGTTCCACTATGGAGTCTGAAATCCTTCTGGATCATTTAATGAGATACAACTTATTTTGTGCAGCTTGCATGTCTTTATTGTCCACTAAAAGACAAATTTCACCTCCGGGTCCAAAAACCAGGAGTACCTCTGTCCAGTGGTACGTGATAGGTACATAAACTCAAGCAATTAAACTGAGATTTAAATCTGAAGCATTATAATGATGTTTATTCACTGTATATCATGCACCAGTAACTCCCATCTCCGGGGACAGAAATAGTGGGATGCAGCAACCAAGCAGGGGATGGACTAGAAAAGCCACTACCCAGTGTTGCACCCCTGGATTTATGCTACTTTCTGATTCGAACAAAAGTAAATATAGAGGTAATCAAACCCTCTATTTTAGCAGGCATTAAAAAAAATGCACAAAACAACAACTTTCTAAGTCACACAGTTTAGTTAGAAGAGACAAATATTTTCCCCTACAAAATGTTTGGAGAAGTTCATTATGCTTTATGTAAGCTTCAGCTTCTCAAGCACAATATGACGAGATGCACAAGATGACTGTCCGCTTTCTGAGTTAAGCTGTCATGTGAATATGCACCAGAAGGTCCTGGTCAAGGGAAAACTGACCATGGCTCAGCAGTGCCCTGGCAGCCAGGATGGCCAAATGTGTCCTGGGGGGCATCAGGCACAGCATCGCCAGCCGGGCAAGGGAGGGGATTGTCCCACTCTGCTCTGCGCTGGGGTGGCCTCACCTTGAACATCATGTACAGTTTTGGGTGCCACAATATAAAGATATAAAGCAGTTAGAGAGCATCCAAAGGAGAGCAAGGAAGATGGTGAAGGGCCTTGAGGGGAAGCTGAATGAGGAGGGCCTGAGATCACTTAGTCTGTTCAGTTTGGAGGAGATTGAGGGCAGACCTCATTGTGGTCTTCAACATCCTCACAAGGAGAAGCAGAGGGGTAGGTACCAATCTTCACTCTCATGACCAGTGAGAGGATCCAAGGGAATGGCCTGAAGCTGTGTGAGAGGAGGTTTAGGTTGGATATCGGAAAAAAGGTTCTTCACCCAGAGGGTGGTTGGGCACTGGAACAGGCTCCCCAGGGAAGTGGTCACAGCATCAACCCCGACAGAGTTCAAGGAGTGTTTGGACATCGCTCTCAGGCACATGGTGTGACTCTTGGGGCGTCCTGCGTAAGGCAAGGACTTGGACTTGATGATCCTAATGGGTCCCTTCCAATTCAGCATATTCTATAATTCTCAAAAAAAATTGTCTCTGATCTCAGGGCTGTTAATTGCTCCTGAAACATAAAAATGACAATTATAATCTGTGTCTCAACTAATGATACAGATGAACATTCCAGCAAATAGCATGCCTGTGTAATGGGTTTATACATAATCTCTGGATTTTGTGTGGCATGCAGCAGGGCAGTTAATAGCACAGATTGATTAAAAAAGTTATGCCTTGCTTGAATTCCATGGTCTTCTCTTCAAAATAGGGAAGCAATGAGGAAGAATTAGAAAGAAAAAAATTAAACCCCCTTTAAAAATTTCTGCAGAATTCTGAACCATTGATAACTGATACAGCTGATCATATTGGTGACATAATCAAGTGAGAAAGGACCAAGAGAAAAGCTGGCTTGTGGCTTTCATGGTGAAGTCTGCTGTAATATTGCAGAGCTTTCACTCTGTCAATATTTGCTTGTCATAGAAACCTCTGAAATAAAAAGACCAATTTTAAACTTAAAAAAAAGCATATTCAAGAAGGGTTTGTGTGTATTTACACAAGATCTCTCTCATGATCTATCTTATATTTTACCCAGTAGATGAGCATGTGTGCAAATAGAGTATACTATGCTTTTATTATATACGTTTGGGATTTTGAAAAGGATAGCTCGTCAAGGACAGAAACTTTGCTCAGAAACGTTTTGAACATCAGGGAAAATGGAAATGGAAACCATAAACTGTTAAAAAAAGAAACTTCTTGTTAAGAAGAAATTTGCTTATTCTTTAAGACATATAATTGAAGAAAGCAGTTTCATTGCTTAAAGACACAAAGTAGCCTAAGGAAAAATAAAAAAAAGCAACAGTAAAAATGATGTGAATATTACTACACACACTATGGCAAGCAGGTAAAAAAGGGAATTATCAAAGATAGGAAGGAAAACAGAATGCCTCAGTTAAGGACTAGCAGAGCAGTGAGAAAATTTAAAATATACAAAGAATTAAAGGAATTGTACAATGACAATTCAGTCCTATTTGTAGAAAGGTATTACTTGGTATTTCTCTCCCTGAACTAAAGAGTGCTTTGGGTTTTGGGTTGAGGCTTCTGGTAGAATGAAGTAGAGAAATATCATAAGCCTCTGCTAATTCAGGGAATTCAAGTTACCTAAAGTAAGTAGCCGTGCAATTGCCATCTTTTGTTCCTGTTCAGTTAGATGAAATAGGTCTCCATATATTTTCCTTGAAAACCAGCCAATGATGCCCTCAACTCCTGAAAAAAGCAGTAGCATCATAAAGAATATTTGTTTTATTCAGTTTAGTTGTCTTACATAGTTAATTCATGGCACTCCTATTCATTAATGGAATAGTTATCTCAAATGCATATTAATAAGAACTTACTATCACAAGCCACCACATTTTATCTATTTGTGAATATTAGCTTCAAATAAATTAGTTTAAGTAGAAATAGGGTAACAGAAAGAAAAAAAATCATTCCATAGTGGATTTTCTTTTTTTTTTGAAAAGAGAATGTTGTAAGTAGAACGCAATTTAATCAATGAACAAATAAGTTTGAATTAAACCCAAAATACAAAAAAATCCCCAACGTGTGGTTAATTGTTACAGTTCCTAAAAATATTCCAGACAATATGAGGAAGTAATTTAGGGAATGATTGCCAAGAGTTGTTCAAACACCAGTAAGCAGTAAATTTGAGAAAATTACATGGTTATGGAGTTCTTTGATTTGTATGCTATGCCAAATAGTCCACCATTTTTCATCATTATGATTGAGAAAAATTGTGACAAAAATATTAGCATCACTTCCACATTAATAATGAAAGTTCAAGAATCTTGCTAATACATGGAAACAGTGATTTAATGAAAAAACCTTTATTCTTCCTAAATGGACAAAAAATAATGAATTGAACAAAATATATTAATAAAGATTCTTAAATTAACATGGAAAAATAATTGTATTTCATAGAAGTTCAAAATGTACAAAGCTGATGAATTCGGGAAATAATTCTGGACACAGTAAAAGATGGACAGTTTGTAACATTTGTAGTTGTTCTAAAGAGGAAAAAGTAATGTGTTTTTAACAAATCTTTGCTATCTCTTTGCAAACATATTTGTAATTTTTAGTGTTTGATTTATTACTATTTTGAGGTAATCCGTTAAAACCTTTAAACATCTTTATGCTTTCTTCTGCTTGACATGAGCAATAGTTTTTTATTAAACCAAGTATTTCAGCTCCATGTAAGTGAGGCTCTGCAGACAGAAGTAGCTGTAAATCACACTCGATAAACTCAGAAAGGTTTTTAAACTGGTTCTAAACAATTATACTACCAGAAAATTAGAGAAATATTTTGTGGGAATAGTACAAATTAGTTTATGCTTTTTCATTTCTTCTAATTTACGGAGGTATTTATGTTGATGAAAGAGTCATTATTCACTTCAGATCATAAGACTTTTCTTCATAGTTTTGCCTGGGTTGTCTTCTCAGCAGCTGCAGAAGTGAATCCAGAGCATGACATTTCCAGAATTTTGGGAGAAGTATTGAAAACTATGAAGTGAATTTTTTTTGTCACATGTAATACAATATGCTCTAAATGTCCAGAAACCAAATTTTCAAGAAGTTGTCGTATAGAGCGGATACTGTAATAACAAATTGTTGTGACCTGAAACTTATTTTTATAAGGAACTATGGACAACTCATTGTAAATACATTTATCACAAACTGCCACAAATGAAAAAGTAAATCATTTTCTATCATTTGCTGATTGGTAACAATGGTAAACTATGTTTTCTCATAGATTAAAAAGATACTCTCCCAGTTAAATATTTATTTTACTTTTAGATGGAAGTGTAATATTTCCATGTTTCCCAGATTACTTACATTGCATGAATTAGTCTAATATATTGTCTAATACTAGGAATATCCAGAAAAAAATTTCAAACCTCTTAAAAGAGGACAATCAAAATGTAGTTTGCACTCTTTTAGTTTTTCTTATAGGTTCTCTTATTACTTCAGCAAACAAAGGTTCCTAGGGACATATCCCCAAACTCTGCTCTTCTGGGGATCTTATTTTTATAGATTTCTTCTTCGACATTCATTAATATGCAGTCTTTTTTTTTTTTTTATTGCTTTTCTTCTTCTTCTAAAAAGCTGGATCTTGAAGTGCTGCATGTACATCCCCCAGACTTTCCCTCCAGCCTCTCTCAATCTAGTCAATTTCTGGAAGTATTGGTGGCTAACTGGAATAATCCATAGAGATTTCTTCCCAGTTTACTCTGTCACAATTCACTATGCAAAAATTCACAGGAACAGTCAGGTGGAAGGTGGGAGTAACCCTTGTAGTCCTCTTCAAAATTTTCCACAGATTATCCTCTTCACTTATTCTGTATTTAAATAAAGCAACCACTAAAGGGACAGTTGAGAGATCTCAGGAAGCTCTGCCTCCTCTCAGATTCACACATGTAGCTCCCAGTCAGCTGGTCATCTTCACCTTCCCCTTGTTTCTTCCATGAAAAGCATTTCCACATTGGTAGGTGTTACGCGCTGCTCGCTGGCCGCTCAGTGGCCTGGCAGGTGACAGTTACTGTGCTCTGGCAGCGTGGCCAACAGAGTTCAGTTTGGCAGCTGGAAGCCTTCAGTGTGTCTGCCTGAAGGAGGCTCACAGAGGAGCAGGCTGCAGCGAGGTGGTTGCCAAGCGACGAGGCAAGGGCGAGGAATGAAAGAGGGACCCTTCTGTTGCCTTCAATCCCAGCTTTATTGTTGCAAGCCGAAAGGGGAGACAACGAGGAAAGGGCCAAGAAGGTTGGTTGCTCGCCCTTTTAAGCAGGGGTGGAGCAAGGAGGGAACAAAGGAATAAGCCAACCAGGAGTTGACAAGGGGTGACAGGGGACAAATCACAAAGACATAGGGGAGGAACAAATTTGAACAAACCAATGGGGAATCAAACAGAACAGAACTTTCCAGATCTTAATGAATATACAATGAGAGGCATGAATAAACATAAAAGGGGTAAACCAATGGGTTTTGTGACAACATAGAGGGTTCTGGAAGCTAGGGTGGAGATACGGTGAGAGTGACACCTGGTGGGAAGGCACTTCAGTCATCGGTCCCACCCTCGGGGTCGGAGTCCTGGGCGGGAAAGTCCACCCACCTGATGTCACTCAGCCCCAAGGTGGGCTGGGCCACCGCAACAGGTAGGGATTTTTTTCTCAGAACATGATGTAGGCCAAGCCCTACAGCGGGAAGAAAATTACATCTGGCTGAAGAACATTTGACCTTCTCCATGTAAAAACCCTGGTAAAGTAAGAAAAAGAAGGCCGCACGAATATCTGGCTCCTCTAGTTCTTGTCTGTGAGGAAGAATTCTTTGTTCACCCTCTTACTTACTGTTAGATGAATACTGCTGTAAATAAGAATTCAAAAATCTGAAATTAGTGTACTTACAATGACAGATGGGTACCTTTATTCTACAGGGACTTTGCTCAAATTTCACACAGACGTATTAATAACTGTTATGCTTAATTTATTTTTATCAAGTTCTTCTTCTGCAGGTGCATTTCTTAGTCCATTAATACCTTCTAGCAAGAAAATACAAGACTTCAATGGCCTTGCATGTTCCAGTAGAAAATGGTGAATATGACTAGGAGGATCCATAGGACATACTTGCAGTTTGTAGAAATTGGCTAAATTCCTTCCACATGGGTCATGAGAAAACAATCACAGTCTCATAACATCAAGTTTAAAGCCCAATAGAGACTACTAAATCATCTAATATGACTTCTCATATATCACATCCCTTTAAACTTTTTTTCAGCTACACCTATAATGAATCCAAACAATCATGCCTAACAAAAACATATCTACAAGAAAGACCTGAAGATATATGTTGGATGGATCATTCCCTCCTTGTGTTAGTGTAAGCCAGGAGGACAGCTGGACTTTGAAGTGCCGGCAGCCAGCTGTGAGGGAGAGGGAAACCAGGAGCACCACCAGTGGCTGCCTCTGGTTGGGATTTTGTTTTATTGCTCTCACCAAAGACATTCCAGTTCTACCATATCACTTGATACTTAATTAACGTCAATGTTAAACCTTTCTGCCAAAGTTCTTATTTAAATTATTTCTGAATTCAACTCACATCCAGTCATTCTTTTTTTTTTTTTTTTTTCTCTTCAGTAAGGGTCTTGGGTCTTCCAGACCTGTGAAGTTTTCCTGGTATTCCAAGATTAATTATAAATTAATATAACTGGACTATGAGTGCAATAGGATAGCTTTAAAAAGTACCCAAAGAAATACCTCTGTGCTCATGTCATTTAGGTTGGATTATTTAAAATGTTTTCATACTACTTCTTTATATTTAGGTGGAGCTTGAGGGACTCTAGGTCACATATACCTTTGTTACCAATTGATGTAAAATTCTCATGCTTCACTCTTGAAAATACAGTCAATAAAACATAGAACACATATTCAGTGAAGGGTGTTTGTACCTTAGAGGTGGGTAACTTTGGGATGGAAGTGCATTAATATTACAGTTAGGTTATAATGAACCAGGTTCACCTGAGGAAAGTGATTTCTTCACAGTTGTTGGCTCAGCAGCAAGATATCTCCCATCTTCCTTGTTTGACAGGTGCTGTTCCCACCGAGTTCTCCTCCCTGCAAGGGTTTCAACAGAGCCTGGCCATGGTGCTTCCACTCTGCTTCACCCTCCATTCCATACCCCTCAGAAGGTGTTTAGAGTTGCAGATCACGTGTGAGGGGAACCATTGTAGAATATGTTTCGAGAGCACCAACCACATGCCATCCAAGGAGTAGTAGCTGCATTTTACCCTCTAATTCCTGTACCACTATAATTGCTGCTTGGATATGAATACAAGATCTCAGTTCCCTCTAATTTTACTCTCAGCCATCTCTCCACACCGAGTTTAGAATAATACAAGATAATATAACCATACCAAGCAGCCCATAATGACAGCTCAGCTCCTTGGAAAAATAATGCAGCTTTCTCTCATTTCACCACTTTGAGGGGTTATTTTTCCTGCTTGCTGGAGTGACAATGTCACAGCCAACCAATAAATAGGATGGATTCAGAATCCAGTTTGTAATTTAATAATGGGAATCATGCATTTTTTTTTGAAAATTACATTTACTTATCAATTCTCAGACAACATTTTTCCTTTTTGCTATCAAAAATAATGTGTTAAGACAATTTTGTGTGATGGTTTCTCATTGTGTGAATATGCCGAACCAGGTAATTCACAAATCTGCGGCAGGTTTTAGGCTTTAAGATGGTCTCAGTGTTTAAAGTTACTAATATTAAACATCTTGCTGAATGCATCAGTTCACATCCTTCATCAGAGCTATTCACCACATAGGATGATGACAAAAAGACAACAGAGTGAAAGCTATTTGTTCAGTAAGAGGAACCAAGTATGTGCTTATCCTTAAAAAGAGTAACAGCAGTAGCTAATGTGTTATGAGAACCGATAAAAGCAATTGGTGATCAGAGCTGATCTCGTGTGAGAAATTTGCACCGATGTCAGGATAGTCAGAGAAATAAGGGGACAAAGGTAATCTTTTTGCCCTCAACAAAGAAAAGACAGCACAACAAAGTGTTATTACAGTCATAACATATTCCAGATTCTGCCTAAGAACAAAGTCCTTGTCCAGATGATGAAGGATCACATGAAGTTAAAGGGCGGATTCAGAGAGAAGGAAGGCGCGTATGACCTAATCACAACCATGTGTAACATCACTGATAAAAGGACGACAGTGCAATCCTACATTGATCATGTGTTCAGCCTCTCAATAATTTTGACACCATCTGATGTGACCAGCTCTAGATTTCCAGATGTAGGAACTCTAAACCATCGCATTGAACTCGTAGCAAGTTTCTGTCAGCAGCCAGAGAGAAGAGTGTGAGCAGCCACATGCTGCAGCAACTGGTTTTCTATTAGCCAGAGGATGAGACAAGGATTCAGCATGTAGTCAATAGTTCCAGGACAAGGGTAGGAAAAATTTGGAAGAACAGAAATGCCTGAGCCTGATATTATTTTACACCTCTTAAACAACTTAAGATGCACCAGTGAAATTACAGACTTTGCTTCTACTACTTCTCCAATACAATGAAGCTAAAGGAAGTAAAAAATATGCTAGTGGGGAATGTAGCTTACCTCAAAGTGATAGAAGTGAAACAAAATTAAACAGGCATGTTTGCTGGCTGATCAAAATAGGAGGCAGGCAAAAATCCCTGTTAATGGTCTAGTTGTACACAGACAGAATGACTGTAATTATTAAGGATCAGAAATATTTTGCCAATTAATCTTCACTCATTCTTCCTATATAGAATACAATACAATTGAATATTTTTATGAAAAATTAAGACTGTTTCATTTTGTTTTGGACTCCATCATAAAAAATGTGAAAGATTTTGGCATCTTTAATTGCTTATACCTCTGACTTCTGAAAACCTAAGGGCTTGAGTTTTGTTTCCTAATCTGGCAATATATGTTAATGGGAAGTTAACTGCTGCTGACAGGATAGCTGCAGCATTTGAAATTTGAAATTGCTGTTGGGACTTCAAATGTAGTTTACAAAATTTCTGTCATAGTGTCATAGGGAATAAATTGAATGGTCTTATTTTGTTCTCTCATTCATTTTTTAATTTAATAGCATATTTCATTCTAGTGGTTAAGGACTAATAGTAAAGAGGGATAATTAGAGCATTTAGCATGAGAGGGCATTCTACAAAGACTTCTGGCATGATCTCTTTCTTCCTCCAGTCCTCTGTCCTTGGTGGGAATTCAATATGATGCAAGGTGTCTTCAGCAGGCTCTTTCTTACAGCACCATATGCTCCAAAGTACTGCCCATTCTCTGAGGCAGGGCTGAGTGGATTTTTCTGTGGATATCAGCAGGTGTTTCTCCACTGCTTTACATAGCACAGTCTGTTCTTGGAAGGGCTGGTTCTCGCAGGTGTTGACAAGCATTAGAAGACTTCTTTCTTTTAGGCAAACCACAACCTTTTCCACAGAAGTTGATAAGGGCTGTGGAGGAAAGAACATTACCCATGTACAGCCTGAAACACAGGATAGAGTTACGAGTTCAAATTCACTCTCTTCTGGTCCTCTTCTCCTTCACATACAAGTCTGAGGAGATGGTGCTACCACTCTGTGACTGTGGAACTTTGCCAACGGTTCAGAGATTTTTCTGGGAATAGAGAATATATGAAATACTTTACTTAGCTCTCCTACCTGAGGTGGGAAAACTTTGCTGCTAACCCATTTGTATTCTTGAAATATGGGAGCTGAAAAGGTAGGGGAGTGGGATATAATTGAAAGTGCCTGAGGCCTCAGTTGAAAAAATTACAGTATCAATCACAGTATGAAGTTGTTTTTTTTTTTTTTATTTTGCTTTGATTGTTGTTATTAACTGTACTGCATTTTGTATTGGCTTTGATGATTTACAATTCTAAGAATTCAGGGTAAAAATGAGATTATCTGTTATGAAATGTATCTAAAATCAGGGAATTAATTAATGAAGCATTTCAATGCATTCCAAATCAAAATGATTTGTGCGTATGAAGTAAACATGAATAAAATATGAAGTTTGAAAACTACATTAAACCAATTTTTCTGGTTTTTTCTGTTCCCAAATCAAGAATAGTTTTCCTCTGGTTATCTTTGAGGACGCATGGGATAACAGGAATGTCACTGGTGAAATTTGAAAATTCACAGGAGTTATATTAAAACATCACATTATTTAATTGACTAAACAATAAAAAGACACAATATTGTGAAAGGTATTTTCTACTTGAGAGACTATAATTTCCCGAGAAAAAGACATCATATATTTTCCTGATCTAGTGGCGCAATTAACTACTAAGGCATGAATCCTATGGGGCAGACAAGAGATACTTTAAATTATATTCACCCTTCTCAGAAATTATATCTTATACTAGTAAATCCTATTGATCCAGCATTATCATAGACTCATAGAATGATAAAATGGTTTGGATTGGAAGGGAACTCTAAAGGTCACCTAATCCAACCCCTCCTGTGAGAAGGGACATCTTCCATGAGATCATATTGGTCAGAGCTCTGTTCAGCTTGACCTTGAATGCTTCCAGGGATGGAATATCTACCACTGCTTTGGGCAACCTGTTCCAGTATTTCACTACTTTGAGGTTAAAAAATTTCTTCCTTAAATGTAGTCTAATTATACCCTCTTTTAGTTTAAAACCATCATCCCTTGTCCTACAGCAACAGGCCTAGCAAAAAAGTTTATCCCAATTTTTCTTATAAGTCCTCTTATAGGACCTGCTTTTGTCCTGTAAGTCCTCATAGGACACAAACAGGTCTCTCCAGAGCCTTCTTTTCTCCAGGCTGAGCAACTCCAGTTCTCTCAGCCTGTTTTTGTAAGGGAGGTGTTTCAGTCCTCTCATCCTCTTTATGACCCTCTTCTGGACCTGCTCCAACAGGTCCAGGTCCTTCGCATGTTGGTATCCCCAGAACCAACGCAGTGGATGCCGTACTCCAGGTGGGATCTCACCAGGGTGGAGCACAAGGAGAGAATCACCTCTCTTGACCTACTGACCACACTTCTTTGGATGCAGCTGGTTCTCTGGGCTGAGAGTGCATGTTGCCAGCTCCTGTGCAGCATCTCACTCACCAGCACCCCCAAGTCCATCCAGGCAGGGCTGCTCTTTATCTTTATTGATACCAGGTGTTAACACAACTCAGGTGGAGGACCTTGCACTTAGTCTTGTTGAACCTCATGAGGTTCCCATGACCCCCTAATATTTTAGGGTTATTATGCTTTATTCTCTTATTTTTTACTATAAATTATCCACAAACCTTCATTTGGAAAACAGTTGCCTGAAAAGAAGAGTCTTATCTGAGATAAAACTTGAATACTGCCATTCACAATGGGTGTAATCAGATTCTTATTTCTCATAGCTTAATTAAATTACGTAATGTTTTCCTTTCTCTCATGCATTTTGAACTCTCTGGGTTTTGAATGTCAGTAGGTGGGTGAACGAAATCAGTTTTCTCAAATGTTTGCCTAATTTGTAAGAACTCTGAGCAGAACTGTTAAATTGATGGCCTGCTATTTTTCTTCAGCATCTTTTTTTCCTGTGCTATTTAGATGAGATAAGGAGTTTAAATAGTCATAATGACAATATATATATACATTATTTTTTTCCTCTGCATCATTAGGTCCTCCAGACAACATCCATTTTTATTCTTTAACTCTAAAACAAAAATGTTATTTTAAGTCACATAGAACACCTGTCCAATCCCCTAAACTCTTAAAAAGGCCAAATTTCATTAAGTTTTAGTTTCATTTGTAGATCCAAAAGTTTCACAGTGCAGAAGATTACTTAAAATAAGTAAAAACTCAGCAAAATGGTTCTTTAGCTCAACAGAAAAATATAGACACTCACTTCTATATGTGTTTTCTTTACTTGGTCTTATTCTGTATATTGTTAAAAAATAAAGGCATTTTCTCTTCCTAAGAGAATATGGATGAAATCCACCTGCCCTTACTTGGGCAACTAAAAATTAGTGTCTGAATTAGCCACTTGAGTCTCTTTTCATTGGCAATAGAGAGAAAGAAGTAATTTTAAAGTGAGGGTTTTTAAAGAAAATTCAGACGAACTGACCTCTGATAAGAAACTAACCGAAAAAGAAGAAGAAAAAATTAAGTATAAAAAATGAGATATTCTTTCTATTTTATGTATTATTTTACTCTTTTGGCATGCATTTCCTGCTTATAGCTCAGCTGTCAATATTTTCCCACTGGACATCTTACTTCAGAATGAAGACTGTGTAATCTCCTTAGATATAAATTGCAAAAAGTTTTATTTCAAGGTATTACTTCAAATAAGAATTATGTTTCCAAATGCATCTCTGCCTTCAGACTCTCTGTCTAGTTAAATTGGGCTCTAAAAATCATAGAAACAACTTAACTGAAAGTACAAACAGGTAGGGTTGCTTAGATATGTCTGGGGTTGGTTGGATGAATGATACATCTTGTGCCATACCTTTGATTCAAACCCCCTAATCTGTGACTAGCAAGTAAAAAATGAGTGGCTACGACAAACACAGAAGTGCTTCTGAGCATGAAACTCTCTTAGGTCAGACTTAGGAGTAGCACGAGGAGGAGACCAAACCAAGAAATTACAAGTATATACTCCCCACTAATAATATAGCTGTCAGCTCTCAACAACTAATTAGTGGTGTGAGATCCAATAAATTTTTTCAACAATACTTTCTCTAGTCCCTGCAAAGTAAAAGCTATCACTTTATAAGAGCGTATTATTGTCAAAAAGCTTAAGCTGTTTATGTACTTCAAAAGATATTTTTTGTCTGCTCGCCTCAAAATACTGACAGCAACAGATTTCCAGGACTAACAAAGCGCAGTATTAGGCTCAGCTGCTTCATCAGAAAATCATAAAGGTTGTTGTTCTGAAGAAGTAACTCACTCCAGGTTTACGTGAGTTTTTGGAGCAACCACCTTTTGCATAACGCTGTGAAAAACTGACTTGAGACATGCAGCAAAACTGAATGGCCGGAACTCAAGTGAAGGGGAAAATGGTCATTCTTGTCACACTTGCTGCCTTCAAGAAATCTTAAATCTCAGCAATGGAAGAGGATTGTTCTACTCTTGTTTTATACTTGCTTTGATTAAGGAATGCCATCCTTTCAGCTTTTGAACAAATCTTACCATGTTCATCACATGACCAATCATAAGTTTAATGTTAAACGTAAGTCTTTTACATTTAACTGGTTCAGTTGATCTCCTTTTCCACTAGAAATGTGAAATTTAAAAAAATAAGAAGGGAACATTCATGAACATAGGTTGAAGTTTGTGTTCATAACAATGTTTAAAAATCATTAATAAAATTTATATTTTGAGGCCTGATGATATTTCTTATTTTCTATACTCAACCTGAAAATACATCTTTATACTCATGTAAAGTGATTATCATTATAATTCAGATTCCATTGTTAAAAGTGTGAATCATTCTGATCATCATTTTGGTGTCAACTAATCCATGTTTATTACAGTAAAAAATTCAAAAATAACAGCAACAATTCTATAGTATTTCCAACTTAGATTAACTATAAATTATCTAATTAACATTTCAAGGTTGTGTTTATTTTACTGTTTTGAAACTTAGAGTTTATTTCAAATTTTCTATGTGATAAATGAGTACCAAGGACTTTAAATGCAAACTACATTAGCCACACATATAGCTCATCAGATTAAAAATTAAACACTATACCCTGCTGAAACTGTCAACACAAATGCAGTGCCTTTGAATTCTACAGTAATTCCTCTTGATGTCATCAGTGTTGCAAGAAGGTGAGTTTCTTACAAACAAAAACTAAATCATAACATAACAGAATTACCTGTTTATAAAGTCACATATATTTGTCTCTAGGCAGAATGACATTGCAAAGCATTACACATAATGTTAGTAAAAATGACAGTATTATATGTAAAAATGGTAGCAAACTTTAGCAATACCGAGTCTAGTTAACTCACAGAGAGTTTAGATGGCAACTATATTCTTCCATTATCATTTTGTTCCCTCTCAATGACGATTTAACTCATTGAGCTTCTGATTATTTTCTTCACAACTCCGGAAGTAGTCACAACCTCAATGTGCAGTGCCAGTAGGAGCAAGTGTAGAGAGCATTTTTCTCAAAGTAGAACTATTTTATACAGTGTCAGGGTCTCCATGTAAAAATATTTTTTTAAATGTTTACAGTTACACTTATCAATTAGCCTGAATTCTTTTCCACATCTTTCTTTGAAACAAGGTTTGGAGTTGCATCTCAGGAGCTTGCCAGATTTCTGCACTATCAAAGGTTTTTCATCTTAACTGCATGGATATCAGCCTCACTGACCTTTGAAGGGCTGAACATCATGCAAAAAGAAAAGCCCTTTGCACAAGTATCTTTTTTTCTCTCTTATCTGTTGTTTCCTCATAGAATTGCTCTGGCTACCAAACCCCTTTCCCTGATTCAACAGAGTGAGAAAGTGGGACATGATTAGGAAATACAGGAATTAGTAGAAGAAAAA
The DNA here is from genome assembly GCA_013398115.1 of Falcunculus frontatus. Lineage (NCBI taxonomy): Eukaryota > Metazoa > Chordata > Aves > Passeriformes > Falcunculus > Falcunculus frontatus. The sequence goes on along the minus strand of VZRV01004953.1, from coordinate 2,157,955 downwards.
AGGACAAGGTTAAAAAAGGATTGTAGAAAAAAAGGAGTAAGAGACAGAAAAAGAAAATAATCCAATGAAACTAAAAGTCAGTAAATCAAGAAAAAGAAGACCAGACAGAGGGTGCAACTGATATTGATGAAAGAATGAAATATAAAATCTTACTCCACGAAATTCAAGCTCTTATTCAAGTCTTGGAGATGATATGACTGTGACAAACATCCATACATGAAATATACCAAACATGAAAAATATTTGCAAAACTAAAAAGTAGATTTCATCCTCAGAAAAATTGTAATGAAAATGTAGAATTCAATAGAATTCATTAATATTGTAGTAAAGTTACTTTTATAATTTTGATGTCTTTTTTGTTGGCACAAAAGAATAAAATAAAACTATTTTATCCACAAAGGCATTGCTACTTGGCAGCACACTACTTCAATTCTATAGCAACCCTCTGGTTTATGTTACAAAGTAGTTCTGAATTCTGAAGACATTGACATATCTGTAAGAAGTAGATTCTAAAACAGAGGGGTTTTGTTGAATTAAATATGAAAAGGAATAATGCAATCAGTACAGAACTCCTTGTCTTCTTTATTTTATATGGAGTTCAATACAAATATCAACTAATATGTTTTTCACTTACCAGCGTTATCAAGTTTTCAATTTTTTTTGTGTTGCAAAATATTCTAGTGACACCATATGACTGTGAATTGTACTATCAAAAGCAGAAGTACTGTACAAGGAATCAGGAAAACTGTGCTGAACGACTACATACTTGGTTCCTGCTTGTCCTCTTTAAAGTCTTCTTGGGAACAGTAGTACTTGATAGGGTAGCTACTCCTGCTGGTTTCACGTTCATCAGAATGCAGAATTGTGATTTTATCATCTTGTGGTAAGGGAGTATATAAAATGATTGAAAGCAAATATCCCCTCATTCAAAATATTCGGTCCTGTGTTCCCTTCTTATTTCCAGTCCAGTAGCTGTTGCTTGATTCCCAGCCTTTCACTGATCGTACAATATCTTGTAGTACCCGAGAAATTCTGATAATTTTCCATCATACTTCAGAGAGCACAGAATCATTTAGGTTGTAAAACACCTCCAGGTTCATTGAGTCCATCGTTTCACCAAACCCTACCGCGTCAATGAACGTCACCATGAACACCTCCAGGGATAGTGACTCCATCACTTCCCTGAGCAGTCCATTCCAATGCTTAACAAGCCTTTCCATGAAGAAAGTCTTCACGATGAACAACCTGAACCTTCCCTGGTTCAGCTTAAGGCCATTTCCCCTTGTCCTGTCACTGGCTAAGTAGGGGAAGAGATGGACCCCACCTGGCTGTAGCCTCCTTTCAGGGAGTTGTAGAGAGTGATAAGGTCTCCCAAGTCTCCCTTTCTCCTGGCTAAACAACTCCAACTCTCTCATCTGATTCTCATATGAATTACTCTCTAGACATTTCAGCAGCTCTATTCCCTTTCTCTGGATATGTTCCAGCACCTCAATGTCTTTCTTGAAGTGAGGGGTCCATATGAGATGGTTTGTTTCATTTGGGGGGGGTTGTGTGTTTTGTTTCTTTTCCTTTTTTTTCTTCTTTTTTTTTGTTTGTTTTTTCTTTTTTTTTTTTCTTATCTTTCCCCCCCCCCTCTTTTTTTTCTTTCTTCTCTTCTTTTTTTAAATTTTTAAAAATTTTTTTTTGTTTGTTTTTTCTTTTTTTTTTCTTATCTTTCCCCCCCCCCCTCTTTTTTTTCTTTCTTCTCTTCTTTTTTTAAATTTTTAAAAATTTTTTTTTGTGTGTAGAAGGATGTGTGTCTGTGTGTGTTGGTCTGCTTTGTTTGCCTTTTTTACCCCAATAGGACATAAGATCAATGCCAACTGGAAGAACAATTTCATGATTATTTTCATCATCAACCTGATAACTGCATTATTATAATGTAAGTCCTTCCGTTATCCTTACTTTTCCTGCCTTTTATAATTAGTAGTTGCTGTCTAGTATAATATCTTGCACTAGGATCAGGGATAAGATCTTACCTTATTATTCTCTAGCCAATCACAACAAGATTGCAACAGGACTATCAAAAATTTTGACGACCATTCCGAAACTCACTATGGAATTGACTGGCAGGCAAGACAAAAACAATTTCTGCTTCATCCAGAGGTATTCCCCTCTGTAGAAGAAAGGATAATTTTTCTTATTGGAGAATTCCCAGGGTCACTGGGATAGATTGAAAAACTGAGTTTTGTGTTCCCTAGGGACTGCATGCATACTGTTAGGCCAAAAGCTATAAATATAGGAAAGGGAGGGTGTGTTGTAAAGAGTTGTGTCTTGTAAACAGTTCTGTCATGCAAAGAGACTAAAAAAAAATTATAAAGAATGCAAACACTCTGTGGTTACTTTCTTCCCCACAGTAACCATGGGAGATTAATCCAAATACCATTAAAGTCAAACAATCACAGATGATGATGTTTCTTTCTTTTTTCTGAAATCAGTGAAAAACACACAATTAGCATAATCTTCCTCATCCAGAGGCAGTCAAAGAAGGAGACTAAACTGTTAATGGCTAGTTCCAAGGCAAAATAAAATGCAAAGATGGAGATTTCCATAGTAGTTCGAAATGTATGTGATCACAATCAGTGGTTCACAAATCAACACCTTGATAAACCATGACATAGTAATGACAACGAGATTATCATGACAGTTATCAGCAAATCTATATTCCGCTTCTAGAGAGAGCAGGTAGCTAAGACTGAAAAAAAGAGAGAATATCCGAATATTTTTAGAGTCTGATTAAGTCCCACAAATAAGGGTGGAATTAGAATTAGTGGTAACATACAGAAGGATCTTCGGGAAAAAAAATCACAGAAGCAATGAGGCAAGTGGCAACACGTTAAGAAAATGTATATTTATTTTTTCTGTGGACTGATACACTAATCTTAATTTCAGAGAGAAAAGAATGGAAAGAGATCATTATCCTTCTTCATATCTCTGCTCATTTGTGCTACCTATACACACATGTACAAGTACACCTGTGCTACCTATACACTGATATACTTCGGTGCTGAGAAAGATGAGGTGCTGTCCTTACCTCTTTTCATGCTGCTATAGTTAGTGCTACTTTGTTTTCAATCTCTATTGTAATACTGTTATTTTCTTCTATTTACATTGAAGGCCTTTGGGACACAAGCCATTCTGTTGTTAGAATATGCATATAGTTCATGTATACCATAAATTTTGTTAGAATACGTAAGTAGTTTATATATATATTCAGCTTACCTATATCACATATCCTTGCTGCCACTATTTCCATTACATCAACATATAACATCTCTTAAACTCTGTCCCTCTTCTATGAATAAGGATTCAAAAGCTTTCAACTATGCAACTAATAGGCACAGAAAAAATAGGAGAGGAGAGAGAGAGAAAAAAAGCATCTTGCATACACTAGCTGGCAAATTTCAAAGATACACAATAGTATATTTGTCCATATGCAAAGAATGATCAGTTTTTTATTAAATCTGAAAACATTTTATGATCTTACTTTTTGTATAAGGGCCTGCCTGTGATCTTCTGGAGGACAAGGATTGAGCTTTTTCACCAAACAGAAGCATTCACTTTTGTTTATGCTTAATATGTAACACAAAACCCCCCCAACTTGGTGATACAGACTTTTAATGAAATAACCTGCTTTGTACAAAAGTGACTTTGGAAAATTCTTTGTTACGCTGAAGACTTCTAGAGTTGCTTCATACAGCCATTGAAAAGAGCAGCTAGTGCAGCTCAACATTTAGGAAGCTCCAGAAATCTCAATGCACTGTAACCCAAATCAGTACTGAAAAAGTTGAGTGAATAGCAAAAACTGAATAAGGAGCAACAAATCTCTCCTGGTGCTCTGTTGATTGCACAGTGACATTGAACTGAAGGCTGCAAACAAAAGCTCCAACCTCTGAGAGTGAAGCAGAGCTCCAAGGTCAGCCAACCTACAAACTGAAGATAAAGAGGGGTTTTGATCAGAATAAATTGCGACCTTTAGGTACATAAAAGGTATAAGCCCCTGCCATTGCATCACTGGGAGGCCTGTTCTCAGTTACTGATAACCATTTGAATCTGTGTATTGATAGAAAGCTACCTGCCCTTACAGATCTTAAAATAGCTTCTCCCCCTTAGCTAGGATCAGATTTGGTGATTCTGTTATTGTTCATTCCTGAAACAAGATTTCTGTAACATGACAGAGAGATGAGCTCTACACAGTCAAGAGTCAGTTTATAAATCTTCTGAGAGAGACTTCTTCAGCCAATGAACCCAACACGAAGCCTGTAGTGGGGTAGTCACCCTGATAGAAGGCAGAGGAGAAAGTATTACTTTGTTTGACTCTTCTCCAAATATCTTCTGTTCAACACTGTTGAAGAAAACATATTTTGCCATATGGATTTAGGGTCTCAGAAGGACATTGACAGTCTTATCTCTTTAATAACTTTGTTATCTTGCTCTACAGTAGCATAGCATAAATGATTCTCTTTTAAAAATCAAACTTATCTTAAAATGCATACACATATTTTTGGGAAAAGCATAAATTTTGAGACAGCAAGAACTGCTTCTGCACATCATGAGGCATATTTCATGGGTCTTGAAATCAAGCCTTGAGATCGGGTGGTTCATTGACCTGGAAGAATTTGGAGGCAGAAAAAGAGAAATGGGAGAAGGGTTACATAAAAGGACAGAAGAGAAGAGGAGTATGCAAAGAGAACTTCTGAGGCACAAAAAAGGGGTGTTGGAGAAAGAAAAGAAGCTAGACTGGGAAAGGAGCTGGATTAGGAAGAAAAAAGAGCTAGAAGAACCTAACAGTATGTGAAACATCTATTTAAATGAAAAAAATTTTGAACTAGAGAGTAAGAAAATGCATGTATAGCAAGGTGGAGACATAGTCAAAGATAAGTGAAATGAAGTGAAGGAGCAAAGAAATTTGAAGGTAAGTTAAGCAGGTGGTCTGAAGGAGTAAAACTTACTTCAGCAGATAAAAGGAGGAGAATGAAGAAAGCAGATTTTTTCTGGGGAGTTTGAATAAGAAGTTCCACTTGCAGTGAGTTTATATGATAATTTGTGTGAATGTTTGGTTTGAGAAGCAGAATATCAGTGTGAAATAGAATCCAAAGGAAATTTCTTGTGTTGAGTGTTTATCAGCTGTGAAGATGAAAGGCAGTACAGTGGGAATTAGTAATGGAATAATTAATACCTTTTTAAAAGAATAAGACAATAAATGCTTTAGGTTCAGAAATCTGCTGAGGAACAGTCTTGTCTAGTAATCCTTCCTCTATACAAATACAGGTGGGGTTTTTTCTTTGTTTTGTTTTTGTTTCTTGCAGATTTTTTTTTTAATGTATAACAAAATTCCTTCTTTCAGTGCTTTCCAAATTTTTTCTTAAATTTTTTCTTTGTTGTGGTTGCACTCAGGATGACTGATTAAGATAAGCTGCATATGATCCAATACATCCATATCACCTATTGGTGTGTCTGAAAAGTACTTGCTTGTGCTTTCCTTCTTCATCTTGTGATCCTTCCAGGGTGCACGTGCCCATCCCTAGGACTTTGGAGATGTGACTATGTACATTACCCCCAAATATCTGAGCTCCTTAAGAGCTTTTATGCTGCTTGAATACAGGAGACCACCTACCTGTAGTACAAGTGTTGGCTTTTGAAATAAACAAGAAGTTCCCCACTAGAGATTAATGCTTTTGCCTTTCTAGTGTTTTCAACATCCACTTTCTAAATCACAGATATATGAATCTCAGAGAAGGGTTCAATTACTGAATAACTCCCAAAGATGCTTAAGTCAAAATAAGTCCCAAGACTATTCTACAACAGAGCAAACTTTTTTTTTATGTTGTTTTTATGTTTTGGAGGCATTTTCTTTGTGTTCCTAGATGCACTTTAGTCTCAATAGACAGACAGATGTTCAGGCACCTAAAATCTTTTGTGAATTAAAGATGGTGAGGGAATGGGCGGTCTTCAATTCTTCCTATGAACCCTAATAAGCCAGGAAGATTAGTCAGAACAGATCATGGCAATCAGGCAGATTATATTGAGATCTTCTATAAAGGCCAGATTAGTAAGTAAACTAATACAAAAATTTCTGGTCCTTGTTAGCTGGATTTGGTTCTGTTCCTGTCTATTGATGATATAATTTATTAATGAATAAATAATCATATCAATAATGATGGGAACACTCTGCTTCTTCCCAGTAGAGTTTCTTTCCGCTCTTTCCTCCTGGCTCCTTATGGCACCAAGGCTCTTGTGTTCATGGTGCTTAGTGACCTGTTTACAACTAAATAGAGGCATATGCACTCCCAGAACTGGTGGCAAGGCTCACCAATCATGGGATCGTGTTGGGAAATTGGATCTGTGCCATTGAGCATTTTCATGCCAGGGATATAACAACCTACATCTCTCTGATGATGTGTAGTTTAGAATTCAGTGAGGATCATTAAGAGCCGCTTTGAGGGGTAAAACAGGGATGAGGGTTCCATGTTGGTCTAGTCCATGGACTTAATGTCATTTTTCTTCTAAAGTGGAATCAAGAGTTGAGTCAAAATATCACTGCTTCCTCTGTGCTTTCCTCAGTGCTTGATTCAAATAATTGTCCACGTGGTATTTCCTAAATTCTGTAGATTCAAATTTTGGGTTCTTTTCATCTACAAAACCTGTGGTCTGTCAATGAGTCCTTCTGCATAAGACATTCCCCAAATGTAGTATACTGATATCTGGTATTTTTTCCTATACAGTTGCTTAATTACCAAAATTATTTTTATATATAGAATAGGGTTTCTATCTCCCCCCTAATTTCTGTTATATTGCAGAAGTATTTTGCCAGCTAAAAACAAAAAGTTTTCTGGGATTTTCTGGACTTGTTTTGCCCACAAGTCCAGTTTGTCAGTCATCTAATGAAGATTCAGTCTTCTGGGTTTGTTTTTTTTTGCTTACCCCACAAATAAGGATCATAAAATTATTGTCTTATGAAAAGGCTTCTCTTGCCTTATTCACTAAGATTAAGTGTTTTTAACTGTTTATGGTGTCAAATGTTGACTAAAATGCCAGATAGTGCAGATACAACTACATCATGGTTGATCATTCTCTTACATGCATAAAGGTACTCTTCCTTCACAGAACAGTAAAAGAAATCCTAATTTCTAAATTTTATGTAAAGCTTAGAATAGATCTAATACCTTCCCTACATTCTTGATATTTTCTTCTTTCATTAGTGTTCCTGCTGAAAAATTATAACTTCCCCCAATTACATATCAGATCCTGTACATTTATCAGGAAAATGGTTAGGAAACCAGACTTCTGTAGCAGACCATAAATGTTGCCTCCAATATTTTCAACCTTCCTTGTTTAATAACAGTAGTCCCTTTATCACTCATCATCCAGATCACTGAGAGTTACAAATGTTTAGGCCAAGGAGTCTCAAGGGTTACAGAAATATAAACATTCATTTACCATGCCATCCCTTGGGAGAATAGTCTGTCTATAAGCCTGGTAAAGTAATAGGAAAAGAGATGCACTGCTCTGAAAATTTCAGTTTGCCAGTGAATATTTTCAAATGTTTACTTGAGCTACAGAACCAAACATGTATTTCTATGAAAAATGGAGGTGACAATAAAAAGTACTTCTTATAATAACATTTCAAAGTGCTGGTCAGATTATTTACTTCTTTAACTTCATTGAAGCTTATTCTCTCTCTCTAATTGTAGCACCCAAGAAATCTTGAATGCCATTGCTTATCTTGCTTTAATTAATGTAACCTAAAATCTTTAACTAATCTGGAGATTTATTAGAAATAGTGTAACTGAAAATTAAGCTTTGAGAAGAAAAGGAGAAAACAGGAGTAGAAAGAATTAAGAAAATGAAAATTAATCTTGTTCTGTAGGTGAATTGATTCTTATTCCATTATTTACTTTTCTACGATCCTTGCCAGTGACCTTGATTTTATTTGTGCGGAAGAAACATTTTACCAGTTATACGGCATGCTTTAAATGACAGTGTTAAAAAAAAAATCCACTTTTATCACTTTCTAATTTAGGATCCCAAAGCACTTAATAAACATTTATTAATTAAGCTTCATTCCCAATCCTGTGAAGATAAGCACACTATAGATTTCTATTTATAGATGGGAAAACTAAGCCACAGCATGCTTAAGTCAGTTGGCTACCACCACACAAAACGTGCCAGCCTGAGACAGTAAGAGGAACCTGGGGCCTGGTCCTTCATGGTTTTGAGTTCTGTGTGTAATTGGCAACACCTTTGCTGGGTGTGCATAAGGAACTGCTGGTTTGGAAAGTCAGCCCCTTGGACATGTTTCATTCATTTCAGACCTGTGTAAGCAATTACACCAAAACACACAACATTATGTGGTGACAAGATTGTAATCACTAGTGCATTATCTACTAAAAACCACTTTCTCCCCGTTTTGACCCTCTCTCATTGTATGCCACAGGGCTGTGTTCACTCTTTAGAAGGCTTTTGCCTTATAAAAGTGGGATATGCTTTTAAAGAAGTACTACTGTGTAGCTCTGTTTTCATTTTGGCATTGATTTTTTTTCACTCATTTAAATTTTTTCTCCATCTGAAATTTTTCAGTGAACAGAGAAGGGAAGAAACCCCCCATGCACCATTTTTTAGATTTTAAAAAATGGTAAAGCAATATGAAAATATTTTTTTAGGGGTTTTTTGCTTCGTTTAGAAATCAAGATATTTTAAAATTGTCTAGGACACAATAAAGCAGTTTAACTCAATTTAGCAGTGAAGTCAATGTTTTTCCAACCTATCAAGTTAGTGCCTTATTAAAATCCCAGTGGCACTGGAGTATCTGAGGTGGGGGAAAAAAGGTTAAACTGCATATCAACTACTGAAGGGAGCTGAAAGGATGTGGAGCCCAATTAAACCTTCAGCACTGCTCTCTCTCATAAACACTTGCTACTTTATTCCCTCTGGAACATATTTCGAGGCAGCGAAAGTGGGAACCCAGCAAGAACCTTTTCATGAGATTTCTGTTATTGAGCCTCAGGTCCAGCCCAGTCCTTCTGGGTGAAAGGCTTCATACTCCCTCTCTATTAATCATCATCTGGCCTTCTAACACCTGGGACTGACTCCAACTCCCACTGTTGCTATATTGACAATATTCCCTGTTGATTTCCTCATTTTCTCAGCCAAGGCTAGAATGACCTCTTTAAAATTCTTTATAAACGTCCGTAATTGCCGCATCAAACTTCAATTCATTACTTTCCCAGGCCTCATGTATTTTGATGATATGAAAGTTGACCGCATTTACATGCAAATTGAAGTTTTATATTAATAAGGGCCAGTAAAAAGAGATTGCATGGTAATACTCCATTATGACTTTTAAATACATTTGCCCATGTCTCGACTTGGCATTAGCATGGTCAGACCATGAGGAAATCATGTTGGTCTGATTGCAATTTTGTTTTCCAATTGAAAGTACAATTTCATCAGGTTTCCCTGTCATTTCTAATAATGACTTAAGTTTGCTCGCTAAATTGAAGAATTTCTCCAGGCCTCTAGATGAACTGGGAAACAGGTGAGGAGACAGCTGCTTCTATACGAAGTGCTTCGTTATGAACTGCCACTATATTCAACCCCATAAGGCTTGTTTGATGATAGAAACAAAATTCCTGAAGGTCTAGTGCAGCTGAGATTGATTATCGTAAGCATATTAACTTTTAACATAAAACTTTGGAAGCCCAAAGGTTCATCTGTGAACAAGTCCTTAATACACTGATCAAAGGGTCCTTAACCTTTTAGACTGCTGTTTCATTGTTTGGCCTCAGATTTTATATGCTGTTATATTCTATCAGGAAAATAAATAAAACAACAGTCTGCAGAAAAGGAAACATGTATGTTAATGCAAAAATTCAAGAAATTGCTTTTCTACACACATTCAGTAAGAAATCCTAGGGATGATGTAATCACAATATCAAATCAAATCCACGACCCTATGAAATAACATTCATGTTATTGATTATAAAAATCTGATTGCATTTCTCATTGGACCATCAAGAAATTAAAATCCTTGTGTATCAATGGAAGGTTACAGGAGAATTAAAAAATAAAAGAGCGGTCCCTATAGTTCTAATATCACAGATATTCCTAAATACTCTTAAATATACCTTTTGGGGATGATTCTATAAAGACCAAGGAGTAATGGCAAAGTACTTTTATAAAATGTGCTTATGTAAAAGTGTATATGATATTATGTTAGAAACTCAAGTGAAAACACAGCTAGTTTTCTTGTAGGGGCTTTTTGTACTCCAAGACCACTCGGGATCAGTGGGATTACCAAGCACATAAATAGGGGCTTGTTTGTGCAGACTCTTAATTTCCACTATAATCTTCTAAAACAGCAATAGGTGACAGTCCTTGAATGTGCACGTTTGTCATTGCAATAATTTTTGAAATAGTTGATGTGGTAGAGTTGGATTGTACACTTGCTACTTAAAAATTAAGCTGTGATCCAGTAGGACCATCTGCTTAGGCAGGTTTCTCCTGTTTCTGCAAAGTCTCACAGACTTCTGTCAACTCAGAGAAGGATTCAGGCTCTTCTTAGATGAATCTTTATGTGAATATTGGAGTTGGAATTGATACTTCATTACCATTTATATCTTCTCAGAAATGTGCCTTGATCAGGCCAAGCAGTTGGGTGATAAAGCTCAATTTTATTAAAACACTTCCTCATTGTTCTCTTTTATATCAGATAAGTTTTCAACAGCAGCTTGAAGAGAGAGAGGTCAATGAGCATATGATAATACCATACCATTTCTTATCAGTGTTTATAATAGATGTTGAGGCTGGGAGTTGTTTAACTTATCAAACCATGGTCTCAGTTGTCCCTATTTGCTATCAAAATATAGTATTACGAATTTATTTGGTAGTTCTGCCTTCCAAACAAAAGCAACAACAAGTAAATTGCTTGTCCTAATAAAAAGTTTAGTCATTAGGATTATCATATGGCTGTGGCAATGATCAGCTCTTTTAGTCCAGTGCACGAGAGATCAGTGCCTGCTTCACAAGTTCCAAACCCCTTGTTAGTAGCTTAAGTATATTAGTCAAGATCGTTGGCAGTTTGAGTAAAAGAGTCAAGGACAGAACAAATCTAAACTCTTCAGCTTCAGAAGTACCCTTTGCTCTGCTTAAGTCAGGATGAAAACTCGGGATGAGAAATCTTTGCATTCAGTGATGCTAATTCCCTCCTTCATAACCAAATACTGCATGCAGCTGCTTCATCTGCCTGGGAGCAGTTGAGGAATAGATTTCTTGCCTCTGGAAAATCAGTTCTTCAGGTCTTTGAGAGGTGTTTTTCTTGTCTCATTAGGCTCTGTTACGGTAACTTGAAAGAACAGAATTGATAATGAGGATGTGTATGCAAGAGTTTTTCTTCGAGAAAGTGTGGAGAACATAATTATGCTTGATTTCTACTGAAAATGGTCCTGTTGCTTAAATAAAAAATAATTTTTCTTGAAATATCTGAGTAAGTCACTGTATATAAATATATATAAATATATGTGTTGATAAAATGGCTAAAAAACTCTAGAAATCATAGAATCATAAAATTGTTTAGGTTGGAAACTATCTTTAAGACCCTTGATTCCAACTGCTAAATATTCTGCCTGAAGAAATTAAGCCTGTAGATAACATGTTACCTTAAAAAAAGAAAGAACACAAATAAATGAAGTGGTAATTGGGAATGTCTACTGATGATCACGGTAGATTTCAGGAAATCAGAACGGTTTTACAGTTAAGATATAAAAAAAAGAAGATTATACAACTCCAAGAAAAGTTAATGAAGATGATAAGTAAAACTCATTATTTCTCTCATCTGTTCTCTTTCCTCACCTACCACATATGACCATCAACAGGAAATCCACAAATTAGAAGTAGTCTGTGTAAGAACTGATTCTGAAGGAAAATGTAACAGGATCAGGTAAGTGTTTCAGAGCCTAAAGAGAGGAAGACTTAGCTTATCTGTGCAAATGCAGACAGTTATTAAAAGCGTAAGAATATCCAGACATCATGAGTGAAGCCCTAGTTAATATGATACAGAAAACTTTAATTCATTTTCTTGAAACTGTAGGGAGTGAAAGGCAGAAGGATCTGCTCAAGCCTTTTTTTCCAAATCTGTGTTAATTCTCAAGGGAGTTGGCACAAGGTAATTCCAAAATTTTTACCTTGGACGTATATTTAATTTGTGAGTTTTTACATGGAGATAAAAAGAATTGATACAAAAAGTCAATAGCATCTTAAAACCAAACTTAACTATGTAAGAAATTTAAAGTAATATAGCAAAAAAGAATACAAAGATGTGTATTAGAAATTGGAACTGAGGAAGAATACACACCGCCGTAGCAAACATGAAACAGGTAACGAACTTCAATGTGTAGTTGCTTGTTTCTAGTAGACATTACTGTTCTAGACTAAAGGTGACCAGGTTTTTCTTATTTCATCCAATATCAGTCCTACTCTCTCCCACACAGAACCATATAATTTAATCAGATTATTCTTATATACTTATTGTAATACTCACGCTTCTCTGGAGATCAGTTCCAGAGGTCTGGTTCCTCATAAATTCAGTACTCACCCAGAATCTGAAATAACACCCACAGGGAAGTGTCCAGACTCTCTGTCTGTGTGTGTGTCAAATGATTGAGGTACTGATATTATGCTCAAGCTCTGAAGACTGAGGGAGTATACTGTGTGCAGTAGTTGCACTTTAATATTTCAGAAATGTAAATTAAAAAGAGGTTAAGTGTTCATGTACGTGTTACTCTACAGGTATGCACAGTTTACCAGCTTCTGTGTAACGGAACCATGAGTTATTCCAAGTGAGATGTGAATTACTTGGGAAGAACTAAGAAAAGATTGCTGAATCAAGAAAGACATGGGTATAATATCTTCCTAGAGATGGCAGGAGGAACTGTTGTTCTTCAGCATAAGAAACAGAGACTGTTTTATGGGACTGTCTTCAGATATATTAAAATAACTATAAAGTAGAAAAAACTTATTCTTAATGTTCATCTAGCATATGAGAAGTAAGGTATTAAATGGCAATAAGAAAAATGAAAGTTGGAGATTGGAAGGGAAACACAGGTAGTGAGAGGCAAATGTTGGAATAGACTGCTTAGGAGGGCTACAGAACTTTCACTGCTGGACCTGTTAAAGTACAGATTAGACAACATTTGTAAGAAAATATTTACCTACAATCGTTTTAGGATCTGCCCATAAGACTCTATTGCATGGTTCCACAAATGCTATCCAGCCACTTTTGCTAAGAGGAGTCCATAAATTTTTAGCCTGAAATAATGAAGAACACAGGTATCTCTACTCTCTGATTAAAACTGGTTATATTACTTCAAAGAATATTTATTATTGTTTGTATTACTTCCTATGACTTGTGTTTCATTTAGTATTTGTGTTACCCTGAAACTATATGATAGTCTTTCTTTTTAATGCGAATAAGGGACTATGAAATATAATTTGACAAACAAATATTAGAAGATTTTAGAATTAACTTTGTAAAGGTTTCTGTAGCAAAAGCCAGAGATATCTGGTGGGAAGGAAGTAAAGGACTATAAAATTTTATACAAGGCATTGTCTCCAAATTATCCCAACATTATCTCTCACCTTCCATTGGAAAAGGAAAATAACTTGGGACTTTACCTAAGTATCTGAAGGACTATGTTATGGTGATATCTGCTACTTTTGGTTGCAGTCTAGAGCAGACTTTTTTTTTTTTTTGCTGGAGGTGGGAAGTTGAGAAAGGTGGGGTTCAAGGGTTATGAAGAAAAGCGGACGCATCTGTATGTAGTGAGGTAGAAGAATCATGAGAAAGTGCTGGATAGCCACAGTTGATCATGTCACCCTCTGTCCCAGTTCTACAGAATATTGACTTCCATTTCAGTATATTTATGTATTAAAAGGTTGTGTATGTCTGTGTGGGGGGGTGGTGATGTGTTTCTGGGGTTGGATTTTTTGTTTGTATTTTTTCGGGGGGTGGCGTTATGGAGAGCAACAAGAATACTTGTTCCTAATTTTTATAAGGACAGTACCAGAACTACCCTAGGTATGGGAACAATGAAGTGTATAGACAGGCTGTATTCTGTTGAACTGAACACAAGTGGTTGGTGTGGGCCATGACAGTCATTTACATTCATCAGGCCTTCTTCTTCATCTTATAAGAGGTGTGGTGAGTCAGACGGTACTGCAACACCCCATGTTTTCATTCTAAGTTAATGCTTGGTTTTCAAACCTTACTGGGCTCCATATACATCAGTCTGGAGTGTGGAGTAGTTCTGACATGGAATTTCTCCTAACAAACTGATAGGATTCTTTCTTATACTATTGCAACCAGTTTTTCTCTCCTTGTTGTGTAGAGAAAGATCAAACTTGCAGCTGCTCAGTGGTGTTTTTTTCCTAGACTTTTTTTTAAATTCAGATGAACCTTTATTCTCTACAGAAAGTTAAAACAGAATGAGAAAAACCTTGTAGAGATCATATTTACCTATTAAACAAGACAGAAATGTGCTTATCTACTTTATGGCAAATGCAGCTTTATTTTACAGTATTTTTCGAAGGCCATGACTATGATTCATCACCTGATTATCATCTGTAAAGGCTTTTATTAAATACCATCCCCATTCAAACATTCATCATTTTCATATGAAAATAGTAAACACTGACTATTGTATGCATAACTCTTCAGTACTGTAAGGCAGGGGCTGAAATGTGTTGTCCTTCCAATGATATTTCAATTTAAATATGGCTGCATTGCAGTAATGTCACATTTCGTTTACACTGTGGACTTGGTGGTAGACAGGGATCATTACAGGGGGAACAGTGAGAAAAATACATTACACACTAGTCATAACCATAAAAGAAACTAAAGAGAAAGAGACATACCAATGCACATGCAGCTTCTATAATGGAACAGAAGAATAGGATTGCACTGAGAAATGTACAAAGGCAGTTAAGTTTAGAGGAGAGTTACCACTACACTAAACTGTCAAGCCTGAGTCAAATGATATTACTTCTGACACCTCTGGTTACAATACATTGCTTTTGGATTCAGTTTCTCTACCTTTTTTTTTGGTTGTTGCAGTAAAGGCAATTCCCTGGTGCTTTGATTGTTGAGATTATCCTGTTTTATATAGCTTCCTCTCTCTCTTCCTCTCTGTCCTCAATTCTGTACCGGCATTATGGGTGTGAGTAAAGATGAAGCAGACTGCTGTAATGTAGTCTATTTTTTAAAGTCATTGGTTTAGATAGACAGTCAAAAGCAAATGGGGCACTGTACTATTGGCTTTTTTTTTTTTTTTTTGGTAAAGATAAAAATTTTTAATAAAGGACATTTGCATATAGGAAAACAAAGTTCAGTAGCCATCTCATTTTTATGTGCCTATATCACAGAATCATGTAATCAATTAGATTGAAAAAAAACCTCTGAGTCCAAGCTCGTGACTGAACCACCACGAACTAGACCACGGCACTAAGTGCCAAGTCCAGTCTTTCCTTAAGCACCTCTGAGGACTGTGATTCCACCAGCCCCCTGGGCAGCCCATTCCCATGTCTAATCACTCTTGTGAAGAAATTATTTTAATGTCCAACCTAAGCCTCCTCTGGTGCGGTTTAAGACTATGTCCTTTCATCCTGCTGCTGGTTGCCTAGAAGAGGAGGCTGACCCCCATCAGGCTAAACCTTCCTTTCAGGTTGCTGCAGAGAGTGACAAGGTCTCTTCTGAGTCTTCATTTCTCCAGGCTAAACAGCCCCAGCTCCCCCAGCTGCTCCTCACAGGACTTGTGCTCCAGACCCTTCACCAGCTTCATTTCCCTTCTATGGACCTTTCTCAGCACCTCAATGTCCTTCCTGAACTGAAGGGCGCAGAACTAGACACAGTACTTGAGGTGTGGCCTCACTAGTGCCAAGTGCAGGAGACGAATCACCTCCCTAGTCCTGCTGGCCACACTATTCCTGATACAGGCCAGGATTCCTTGGGCACACTGCTGGCTCATGTTCAGCCACTGTTGACCAGATACTGCCAGGTCCTTTCCTGCTGAGCCATTTTCCAGCCAATGTTCTCCCAGCCTGTAGTGCTGCAGGGGGCTTTTATGGCCAAAATGTAGTACTTGGTTGAACCTCATGCCAGTGGTCTCAGCCCATTTATCCAGCCTGTTCAAGTCCCTCTGTAGGACCTTCCTACCTTCCAGCAGACTGACACTCTGACCCAACTTAGTTTCATCCGCAAATTTGCTAACGGTGGACTCAATCCTTCACCCAGATCATCAATAAAGATATTAAGCAAGACTGGGCTCAACCGTGACCCCTGGGGGACACCACCAGTGGCTGGCTCCAACTGCAGGCAGCACCATTCCCCACCACTCTCTGGGCCCGGCCATCCAGCCAGTTCCTAACCCAGCAAAGGTCCCACCTGTCCAAGCCATGGGCTGCCAGCTTTTCCAGGAGAGTGCTGTGGGGGGTGGTGTGTGAGAAGGCTTTGCTGAAGTCCAGGCAGACACATCCACAGCCTGTCCCTCATCCACCATGAGGGTCACCCTGTCATAGAAGGAAATCAGGTTGGTCAGGCAGGACCTGCCTTTCCCGAACCTGTGCTGGCTGGGCCTGATCCCTTGGATGTCCTTTACATGCTGTGTGATCACACTCAAGGGGATCTGTTCCATAACTGTGCTGGGCATCAAGGTCATCTTAAAAATAGGGTGTTCCAACTCTGATTGATTGTGACTTCGCTCAATGGGTACTGGTAGACACTAAATTCCAGAAGAAATTTACTTCTCTTATTGTTTACAATAATCTGTGTTTTTCTGCCATCCTCGATCTTATTCTTTAGCATAAGGAGTGCTTCTTCCTCCTTTATTTATTACAAGCATTTATTTGCTCTTTATTGAAAGTCATTGTGCTATCCTATTTTTGGTAGACCTAATAAACTGAACTCCAGTGTATTGGACAAGGGATCAAGAAGCCTAGCTCTCCTCTGCATAGTGCTCTTGTTTTCAAACAGGATAATGTGTTCACAGAACAGAGTTAGAAGACTAGTCCCAAAGTGTAAATAATTGAGTTTATAAGCCTCTTTATTTTCATCTTGATTATGTTTTCTCCTAGTTTGATAAAGTTAACAAAATACATTCTGTGTCAATTTTGGGTTTCGTTGTTTGTTTTGGGACACATAGATTATCCCCTCAAGTAATATTCAAGCCCTACCATCTTCACTGATGTTTGTTCTGTAAACGATCTGTAGTACACACAATCAGTGAAACAGTCTTGACAAGTTTGATTACTCAGAATCAATTCATATGGTGCTTATGCTGTTGCAAAATATCAGCAGTTTTCTGAAACAATGGACCTGTAGGGGCAAGTAGTGAATAAAATTAAAAGGACAAAGAAAGTATATACTGAGATGGACACATGCTTATTAGACACAGCCTCTTCCTGCCTTTAACTGACTTTCTGAAAACTTGTTGAATGGTTATTCCTTTTTTCTTTCCTCAGCTTTCATTTCTACCCTCCTATCTACAATATCTCTTACATGTTTTTGAGTGTGTACCCCTTCAGTTAGATTTTTCTTGCACCTGCCTTGATGGACTTTCAGTACAGCATCCTCCAAACTGTTTCTTCATGTAATACTACAAAGGGTAAGGAAAAATTTAATATACACACACACAAACACAAACATACATATATATATAAATTTTTTTTAGTTTTACAGGAGAAATGACCAGGCCATAGGGCAGAGACAGCAAAATCCTCCAGACCAGAATACTGAACAGCTGTTAACATGGGATTGAAGTGCCTAACTTCATGAGAACAACTTATAAAATCAGCCTTATAGTTAATGTGCCTTTTCTCTACATTGTTTGTATTTCTCATCCCCACTAACTTGGCAACATTGGCTTAGTATTATTCAATTACTCTCTTCCTCCCATTCCTAGACCAAGGAGGGTATAGCTCCTTTCTGGTACTGTGATACACAGAACAGGATTCTAAAGATAGATATCACAACCACACTCTCATCCGTTTTTAAAAGGGTAAGGATTATGCCCAAAAGAAGTATTTTGGTTCCAATGAGCACCAAGAATCAGCTATTTCTTTGGTAACTTTTACAAGCTTGTTTGGACATCTCATGTTATAAACTTCAGACTATGAGGTTCTCTATCCCCCATTTATTGCAGAGTACCTCTAGCACCTAAATCAACACTGAGAGTCCTCCTTTTGGATCAGGCAAAGTGTGTTTGTTTGAAGTCCGTAATAGGAAAACTTTGCTGGTACTCTGTACTGGTTCTGCTGGGAAAGGAGCAGCCTGCATGATGCTGTGTTTCAAATTTGTGACTGAAGCAGTGGTTGACCCAACTAACCAAAGGGATACCCCATACCATATGATGTTATGCTCAGCAATAAAAATGAGATGGAGAGTAATCTGGTGCTGTGACTTGGTGGGTGATTGTCTTAGTGGTTTTTATTTTGGTTTGTTTTTCCTTCATGTATTCAACTTTATCTTGAACAATGAGTTTCTCTTGCCTTTGCTCTTCTGATTCTTTCCCCGACCTTCCTGCAAGTGTATGAATGAGTGGCTGGGAGCAGGGGGGGCATTTAGCTACTGACCAGGATCAAGCCTCTGCATAACCCTACCAGTGAAGGTGAACTGTGACCAATATATCACATTTCACGTCTTCCTGGTTAAAATGTGACATAGATCCAGGACATGAAAAGAATGGCCTTGTGTCTAAAGTACAACTTTCAATCAAGGAGTTACGCCTAAGTGAAGACCTTGGACGTTCAGAATATATAAGGGTTGGGGAAAATACTCAACCTTCTAACTTCCTATCAGTCCTTGTAGTGCAGGGTTGCAGCATATTCCCCTTTAGCTACGAAGTCACTCACTGATGTAGAAGATAATCAAAGGAATATATGGAGTTGTGCATCTAATTTCAATTATAAATGTGTTCAGATTAGGATGGACTACTACAATGGCAATAGGCCTTCCAGAAATCGGGAAGAAGAAAAGTAGTTTAGCAAGCCAATTTTATTTCCTGAAACACACACAATATTTGTATAACAGACAATTCTGTTATTATTAGTAGTATGAGTCTCGAAGTATTGATATTTTTCATTGACAGTCCCAAGTGCTGACAAACAAAAAAAAAAAAATCAGAATCTTAGGTTATCCTACTTAAAATATTAACACATATTTGTTATGTTAGGTGATTTCACCCTTTTCTAGTGTGCATCCATACCTGACAGGTGAAATTTGTTAGTTGTTACCACTGACATTCTCTTCTGTAATTTAAGTTCATGGTCTGACTCCACAGAGTTTTAAAGATAATTTAAAAACCCAAACCTCGCAAATTTTCTCACTTATGGCACTTTTAAGATGGCACTTTTATGCAAGTATTTTAATATGGCATGTAATTCTGGTACATTACTGTTGTCAAAAGGAAAGGGCCTCTTGATAGTCTTTGGCATCTGAAAAGAAAATTGAGCAATAGCCTTAAATGTAAGAGTGACTAATAAATTTACCCTATTTTGGACTTAAATAAGACGTCACTCTTTATCGCTGAAACGAGTGGAAGTCTTTTCTAGCTCACCTGTCAACAGTTATGGGTGTACAAGTCCTAGGGTCCTCTTTGCCCTGTACAAAATCTGGGGAAGTTTCCTCCGCCATCAGTTTAACTCTCTAACTTGTCTTCCTCTGTGTCTGCAGAGAAGGCCAGGATTTAGCCTGGATATTGTAGAAAACCTTGTATAGGATTTAGAGAGTGGACACCTGGTTGCATTACTCAGTGCAGTGGTGATGGCTGTATTCTCAAGCATTCTGTGTGCTCTAGTCTACTTTGACACCTTTGGGTAGCTGGAAGGGTTTTTTAACATCATACAAATTAATCCAGCCTGGGGCTGGATTAGCTGTAATGGACAGCATATAAAGATTTTCAGGCACACAGCCATCCACACCTTGACAGGCTTGCTGCACTTCCAATAATTTATTAAATCTTTGACGAACTTTAAAAGAGACTGTCAAGATGTTTCATCATTTTTTCTTCTTATGCCATTTTTAGTAAATTTATTGCACATGAAAAAAATACATCCCTAGGCATAGCCCAGGAGCACTAGGACAAGTTTCCTCACTTTTCTGCCAACATGTTTCTGTCGTGCCCTGGAGGTAGCACCTGGTTTGAGAGGATAGTTCTCTTCTTCATTTCCTTGGCCTCTCAGCTGACAGTATTAAACAGCTAATTAGCGAATAGTGATTTTTTTTCTTCTGCAGAGGAATTTTACTTCAAAAATTTTGTCTTACAATTATTTATAATAGTCCTTAGTATCTTACAACTGAAACTGGTTTTTTTCTTACCAGCTCTTCACGTGCACATTCCACTTTATGACTATAGTGTAATGTTCCTAAGTGTAATGCTCCTAGCAGAAGGAGTGCAATGTTGTCTGTTTTAGAGAAAAAAAACATTTGGAATGTTTGGGAACAAAAAGAGATTGGAAAAATTATACACCTGTGTGAAAAGAGCAACACAGCTGAGTTTACTGTACCATTCCTAACAACATCTCTTTTTACTTCTAAACTGTGACTAGCTCCTGAGCATGTTCTCTTTCCCTGTGTACTTGAGGGTATTTTGCTAACAGAAACAAGAGCTGTTGCTGCTTGTGGAGCATTATTAACTTTGCTGACTTTGTAACCTTAGAACAAGTCCATGGTCTGATGCTGTTACAGGGGAGAAGTTTTGAGTTTCTTATTCAGCTTTTATTGTCTTCACCCAGAAAAGGGCTGAAAAATTGAACGATGGTAACAAGTTGCAGTCCATTTGTAGCCTCCTGCTATTTTAGTTGAAAGTAAAATAGAATTCCTCACTGCTCTGTTCTCTTGGGAAACCTGGAAATTTACTTCTACCCTCAGCAAAGTCAGAGATTTTGGCTATTAATAGTTTGAGGCTGTTAAGATTTGTTAATGGGATTTTAATATCTAAACCATCTGTCTGTTTCCATTCATCTAGACTTATTGTTTTTTGGTAAAGAAGTACATTCCAGACAATAAAATGTGATTGTTGAGAAAAGTAAGAAACTATAATTATCATAAAATATTTTATACAAAGCACTGAAAGTGTTGAGAGGAGTGGGAAGTTATAACACAGTTAATGTGTTTATGTATCTTTTGCTGTGTACACATAAAAAAGAAAGCACATGCTTTCCCCTAATGTTCACATAATGCCTGGAGGCTGGAAGGCAAAAGAAGGGAGATAAATGAAGAGGGAAGGAAGAATGCAAATTGGCTACAAGGCAAGTTGATGGTTCATGATCCTTGCTTTGACTTTGATCTAGTCTCATTAATGAGCAATTTTGCGAAGCTGCAAGGCATTCTCTGGTTGCAGGATAAATTCAACTTAGGTTGCCCATGCAGGTGTGCATGACACAAGAAGCCTTCCAGAATGTATGCATTCCTCCAAAAAATATATTCATCATTTCATTTTATTAAGTTAAACTGCTGTGGTTTAACATCACTTCAAGACATGAAGTGTCAGATGTTAATGTAAGTAGTTTTGAAATGTACTGCTTAAATCAAAGGGGAGGAGAGAGTCCTGAATCCAGTCCACTGTGAAACGAACAACTTTGCTGAGATGATGTAAACTACTTCCCGTTTATGATTACAGTTAATAAGGTCATAAGCAGCTTGTATCACCATAATTCCTACAAGAATTTTGATCCCATTTGAGGGTGAGTTATGTTACATGTACAATACTCATTAACTGTCTGTAGTCTTCCTCTCACCTGGAAGAAAGTCTTACCAAAATCAATTCCTCAAGTTGTTGAGTACTTTGTTGAGTAAAGTGCTGTACTGACCTTTGCTAGAAAGTGGAAAATATCTCTTACACTCTGCCCCCTAACACTAAACAAAATTATCTCCTTCAATGCATACATTTTGAAGAAGCAAAAAGAACTCTGCATGCTTGTGAGATGGCCAGGGAAAACTGAGAGAACTGATCTTTTTTCTGGTCTGTAAGATTGGCACAAGACTGGAAAAGGAATCTGTGCAAAAACTTATCTGATTCAAGAAGAGGTGTAAGAGGTAGGTATCAGCATTTGCATCTATATATTTGACACAGGAATACTGGAGTGAGTTAGTGCAGGAATGGAATTGTCTGATGTTTGCTTGGGGTTTTTTGTTCATACAAATTAGCATAGTTAAATATTGAATTAATAAAAATATGCATGCCAAAAAAGACTCATTGTCAAAATTTCCTACACACAGTCCAACATCTAAAAGCAAACAAGGCACAAATCCCACAAAAACAACTGTTTTCATTGTACAGATCTGCTTTTCTCAGGTGTTCAGTACACTGTAAAAGAAAAGAAATTAAAAGAAAAAGATGTTGTCATCTAAAATTTTTAGGATGTTTTGTAATACAAAACTAAGGAAAAGGTGTGATTGTGAAATACCATCTCTGGTAGCAGTTCTAATCCCGCCCTTTCTTAGCTTTCTCATAGTTGAACTTAAAATTATACCAATTTTTTAAAACTGTTTAAGTTACATACATACATAGCATTAGTACATTCGCTTTCACTCTTTGAAACTTGGCATTTTTAAGCTGTGTTTTGTTTTCCTGAGATTTGTACTGCATGCTCTTTATAGAGTGTCTTGTAGCTTTCTCTTAATCATCTGTAGCTAGCTGAGTAGCTGGACAGATCAAATTAGCATTTTTTGTCAGACTGCTTCTTTTAGTTTTCCCAGAATTACATAATTTAAAGTGATTTGATATTAATTATATCCTTCTTTATGCAAAGTATGAAGCAAGTTAATCTGCATTTACCACCTAAAATAGAGTTTTCCTAGTAAGTAAATGAGTGGGAAGTATTATTGAATTCATGATGTTGTGGCTAAATATACTTTTTAAAAAATTTATTCACTGATCCTTTCAGACTAATCAACTGGATAGGAAGAAGGTGAGCAACTGATGTTTATGTTGGGCTACATACCTTAATGCTGCAGAAAACTAAGGATCTTAACTATTTAATGTATTTAATTTAGGTTTCTCAGCTACAGAGAGACCATTGGGAAAACACAACCAGCTAAGTGACAAACATATAAACTGCATTATTACGAAACTTTAAAGCCACAGCATATGACTTTTTTTATGAAGGAGCTTCTAAAATGCTGCTGTTGTCTTTATGAAATTGAGCTGTAATGCTCACTTGAATAGAGCACTTGATAGGTGACTGGGGCTACTGGAATATCATACTGGAGCCTGGAGTGCTAAACCCTGTTTCTTTCACAGCAGGTAGGAACTATTGAAAAAGGCCACTGAAATTATATACTTTGCACTCCACAATAACTGGAAGTACAGAAAACCTTTAAACATTAGCTGGTCACTTATGAGCTAGATAGTGACAGACCAACATTTGGAAACAATTTTAAAGGGGATCTGCAGATTTTCTAAACAAAAGGGTTAGAAAGAAAAGGCAAGTGAATTACAAGGCAGTCTCCTCGCAGTCAGTCAGGAATGCACACTATAATCTAGAAAGGTAGAGCTTGAGCTTTGAAGTGTATCTTCCAGACTCAGGTGACAGAGGAGAAAAGCCCTAAAAGCTGTAAGTCCAGTCCTGCTGCCACTCAAGTGAACAGCAGAACTGGTGTTTACACTCGCTGGGTTTTGGTCCCCTGAGCATTCCCTGCTCCTAACGCCACCTGCTAGCAGGTCCGTGAATTGTACCAGGCAAGGACAGCTGGTCCGCCAGAGGACTTACTCTGGTTCTAATGTTAGCAACAAGAATCACAGAGGTACACACAACTAGATGTTTTGGAAGAGAAAAAGACATTATATGAATCTGTGAATTAATATGGAGCTACCCAAGACAGGTGGTGAGGCCAATGACATGCTGATACACAGGACGTGATATACGTGTTTTCTGGGATGAGTACCTGAGGGTCTTTGAGAAGAAATAGAAGAAATTCATACAGATTTACTCAGCAACTAAGGGTATTAGTCTTAAGCTTGAATGGGATACAGTTAATGTAGATTTTTTCCTTATCTGTCTTAAATTTGTTAATATAAACTATTTTGTATATATAATGCATATTAGTTCCCCAAACCTCAGTAAGACAATGATTAATTGCTGAATTTTCCCATTTTTTTCTTCACCTTTATTGCTAAAATATTAAAACAATGAGTTTCCAGGCTGTTTGAATGTATCTGTCAACAGAAAGAGGTAAAGAACAAATTGAAGTTATCTCTTTCAACACAAAAATCTTCAGACTAAGCACCACCATTGTAGGATGTGTTTCTTTTTTTAAAAAAATATGTTATTTTTAACGCATCTCTTCCTAAACAGATTATAATTACACTTCTGAGCTATTTATATTTTATTTGAAGAATCTCACAGAACCAAATAGTGATTCACTCTTATTGTGCCATAGATGTATTGCTGTTATTAATCTTTCTAAGTTTAAATGCTTATCTATGAAGGATATAGATAACGCCTGTATCAGGAAAGATTGACTCACATCATAATCTGTCATACAGTTTACATAAATAAAATTATATTAATATTTGCATAATATTGAATTATAAATTAACTATTCTGACCACTTTAATGACTTGTGCAGGATAGAATTTCATTTTGGTGGGACATTATGGGTTTGGGGGCCTAAAGGTCTGTCAGAGTCAGAAAACTGGTGGAGATCAGAAAGCCAGGACTCTTCCTAATGGTGGTGGTAGTCTGTGGTGACAGACCTCACAAGGCAACCTATTTCAGGCACACACTGGCCTACTTTCTGAGCCGTTTTAGGTCTCTTTAGGTTCCCACTGAAAGTATCTTTATTCAGTTAAATATGAGCAAATATCAAATGCATGGGATGATTGTACTTGGCCAAGTCCCAGAAGATGGTTTTTCAGTAAATTACAAGTTAAGAAATATGAGAAATTATTTCACCTATTTAAGACAAAAGACTGAAATCTCTTTAGATTTTTGTTCAATTTTAAATTTTGTGAGTGTCCATCCTCCCTCTGATAAAACAAAAGGTGTGTTTGGATTTTAAGGATGCTTCACCAGGTAATGAATTCTTCCAGCTTTTTGGCCAGACAGATTTGTGAGAAACAAAGATTATACAATAAGTTATCAGCTTACTATTTTCCAATTCATAAGTTAGTAAAATTTTAATTTTAATTTATATTTAGCTGTCTTTTCTTGTTCAGTAGAAGTTAGGAAACACCAGAATGTTTCCTCCAGATGTCCCTTAGAAATCTTTGTTAAACTTAGGTTGTGTTTGACACATTGGACATGGAGAGCATAGGATAGGTCACAAACAGAAAGACAAATAGACCAACATGTCAGGGGGTTTGCAGTTTCATTCTTTTAATGCAATATGGTGTGAATTCCCAAGTTTCACTGCTGAAATACAGTTTTTCCACAATTTTGAGATCAAAAGTACATATTTTTTCATGTGGATGTGGGGAGAAATACCTTTTATTTGATAAACAGAACAAATGGAAAGGCTAACTAAGACTGCTTGAATTCTTTTACTGCAGCTTCTTTTTCTCTTAAAATATAACTACCTGATGCAATACATTCTGTGTATAGAATAGCATCTCACCCTTAGCATGTGCTTACATCTCCGAAGGATTGCACTTAAGCATTCCTGTTAAATGCTTTAGTAACCAGTTACTTTAAGTGCTATCGGATTTGAACGACAATGTGAATATTTGCTTTCAGTAGTGGGTAGGAGCTACTTTTAGAGATTTCTTTTTTTGCTGATTTATAACAAGGTATAAGAAGTTTGCAGTTGTTTTGTGTGTGCACGTGTATGTGCAAGTTTGAGTGCACTTGCATCTTGAAGGTTTGTTTAGGTTCTCCTAGCCCTTAGTGAAAAAATCTGCAAATATTAATTGATCAGTACCTAAAAAAACCCAGATGTAGTGAATAGAACAAACATGCGTTACATCATATATTTTAAAATTACTTATTTTTCCCACTGACTTATGAGGAATATGCACAAAATATCCCTATGTTTGTTTACAACCTTAATTACTATACCTTTTTTTGTGATAAAAAGTATTACTATGTTGGTTATAAAACAAAGTATAATGGCACAAAATGAAAAAATTTTTTAAAATTAATTCTTAGACTTGTAATTTACTCCCAGGTTTCTGTCTGTCAATTTGCTTGAATGAAGTACAATTATTTCAAGTCGTGCAAAAAGGTGTACATACCCACAATAACGCCAGTTTTACAAAAGAGAAAACTGAAGACCAGGTTACATTTCCCCAATTCCTCTGGCCCCAGGGGAAAATAACAGGAAGCATGATTCTTCCTCATCAGTCACAAATAGAGTCAACACCCTCTCCACAAAGCTTGATATTTACCTTTCAATATTAGATACTACTGACAAAGTATTGCTATAGACTTTTGCTTTACAAGGTTTACTTTATTAAATATGGTGCTTCTTACTGGCTCCCGATACTTTCATGTGTTTATACAGTGTTTTAAAAATCATTTGGAAAGTGAAAAGTACTTCACTTCTTAACTAATTTCAACAGAATTAAATTTATAGACCTGATTGATAACTAATTTTTAATAAAACATACTTAGAAAAATTCTCTAACTCAATAAAAACGTGTTTTTCATTATAAGTACCTATATTACAAATGTTTCTGGTTTTTTTCAATTAGTAATGATTTTTTTGTTTGTTTGTTTTTGACATCTCTTATTACTGGTTTCACTTTGAATTTCAGTTCACAGTTTTCCCAAATGAGTGAAAAGTAGCTTTTATATTTTTGGCTTTGCTTGCTCATTGATTAGGTTGAGACTTATTTCTAAATGAAAAGTAATGCTTGCTGGAAACTATCATGGAAAAAAAAATGGTGCAGGCTTTCACACGTACTATTTTTGCATGTATTATACAGATGGTTTTGAACGTGTCCTTACATTCATCACATGAGCTGATTTAGGTTTTGTGCTGAATAGGCATCTTTTGGTGTTTCAGCTAAATATAATTGAACCTGTACCAAAGACAAAGTGCTGCATGCAGGGTTTGCATACAGTACAGCAGTTTATACAATCTGCCTTTATAAAGATTGATCTGATAAGAATAAAGGAAAATATGACTCAACTTTCATTCCATCTCAGATAGAGAGAAATGTGGAAAGTTTAATGCCGAACTGTGAAAAGATTCAGTAAGTCACCACAAATCACTTCTACTAAGCCAAAACTGGGTAATTTACACAGCACTTTGTGATCTTCAAACAATTTGCAGTGTGCAATTATTCATGCCACAACATGGGGCCACAGCGTCCAAGCTGCCTGTTTGTTCTACGGCTGAAGCAGAGGTGTTTGAAAACTGCAAGAGCCTACCAAAGGCCCAGAGATCATGGCTAATGTGACACCCCCAGGCCTAATCTTCTTAGAGCACTGGGATAAAATAAGTATCCATTACAAAATCAGCCTTCATCCTGCCCCCTTCTGTGCTTTGCCACTCTGATAGCCAACACGAAGACAATTGCATGATTCTGGGCTTAATCAGGTATTAGGAGCTAATGCAGTACGAGAAGAGGCTAATCTCCATATTTACTCCATCTGTACTTATGGACCTGACTTGCCTGCCCCCGATAGATCAAAAGGAATTGGCAAAAACCAGATTAGAGTTGAAGAAAGGAGAGAGAGGTCCAAGAAGTGTAAGAGGCAAAATTCTCTGCTTTCCTCGGTTGTGTATATATGTATTAAAGCCATGTGGTCTAATCCCATGGAAACACTTTCCATTGTATTTCTTTCTCTTCTTGTCCCTACCCCCACCCTCTGTCTCCATCTTTAAATATGGAAATTGCCATTGCAGCTAAAATTATTGATAAGTGTACCATGCCATTTCTAAGGATCAACATTTACACAATTAAATATATATATTTTTTTTTTAATATGGATTTTGTGGAGTTCAGTTTATTATGACATTTATTTATGACTGACACGTGTAGAACTCTCTTCTGGGTCCATTCTGAAATCAGATGAAAATCTCATAGCTACGCAGAACTCATTAATTCCAGGCCTTTGTAAGTGCTCTTTGTAAGTACTACATAGACAATGTACCCTTCTGTGACCTTAAGTTAAAATGAGTGTGAGAAAAGAAAAGAGAAGAAAAAAGTCTAGTAAAATTAGCTATTTTCCTTTTAGTTAGTCAGAAGTAACTGGTTATCTTCTTTCTGTATCTTATCATCTACAATATCTTGGCATTCTCTTCTGAGGCTTTTGCTACAAGCAGATAGTTATGATTCCAGAAACGTGGACAGATGGGTAAGGAAAAGAGAGCAAAGGAAATTCACACACTCACCACTGTTGGCAGTCACCTGCTGTTTGTAAACAGTGACATGTGGCCACCAATAATGACCTTCAAGCTAGGAAATGCATGTACTAAACTAACTCGAAGGCTCTGGTCACCTTGGGTTGGTGATGAACAACTTTTATGAAGGTGGAATGCATTCCTTAGCAAGGGTGGAAGAAGCCTGTACTCAAAAGAGTGCTCAGGAAAGCTGAGGACATTTCAAAGGGTGCACTGTCGTCCTTTTTGGAAAGCTGACAGAATCACTATTTTTTTGACTCCTTACAAACCCCAAGTGGTGCCAGAAGAGAGCTGTGTTGCTGCTGATTTTTGGCAATAGAGTTCACCTCATTAGAGTGGATTAAGTCATGATGCTGAGAAGGATAAAAGGTGAAAAGCAAAAACAGTGGATGGCGAACACAGAAAGCTCAGAGTGTCATTTGTATGCTGACGCTATTATTGACTAGAGCCCATGTGGTTCACACTTTTCAATTACCGTCTGCTAGAAAGGTGGCCCGTAATTGCAAAGGCTGATGCCAGTGCACCAAATGTCAAGGGAGCCTCCCTAACCCTCATCACCTCTTCTTGATGCTTGACTTGAGGATGTTCAAAGGCAAAAAGCCACAGCCTGCAGATCTCCCTGAGGAAGGAAAAGATGCCATTTAAAAAAAAAAAAAAAAGAAAAAAAAGAAAAAAAGAAAAAACCCCAACAACTCAACCTCCCTCATTTAAAAACCTACAGTTAAATTCATTATCCTGTGACCTTATCCTTTACCCTCTGTTTAGCTAGGACATCCACCGGCATTACTGAGAATTATACCGTGAAGATCCAGGGCAGGATTGCATTTTTTAGTTTTGTGGTGCTGAAGTTACCCAGGTGCTTAACAGCACAGAAGCGACAGTGATTGCCAGAGATGCTCTTTCACAGGATTTTTAAAAGGTGGTAAATGGCCAAACTTAGTTTTCCTCCAAACTCCAACAGATATTCTCACTAACAGCACAGTGTCACTCTTAACTGAGATACATTACTTTAGCTGGTATTATGCCATCCCTACAGGTCCTAGAATAGCCTGTGCACCTTCATCTCCATTTATTTAAAAGCTCAAGTGCACTTTTTTGTACATCTTTATTTCATTATACATTATTTTTTCACAGCTACAACTAAGGTAGTTATTGAATGAAAACAATGAACTGTAGCTAAAATATTTGACTCAAACATCCTCAGTAAACTCAGAGTAGATCCAAAAATTCAGATTATTTTTTCTATCATTACAAATCTAGTGAATTTTACTGATGAGTATCACCTTTTTTTTTGGTTATTTGAAACATTATTTTGATAATTACATTTCTTATCAGCAATAAATGTTGGAAAATTATATACTGCATACTGTATTAGAAATTTATAGAACACTTGTAAGGTCAATTTTTACCAAAAGTTAATTGCTCTGTTTATAAAAAGTACTTTTCCTGTGCTTCTGTTTCAAATTCTTCAAAATACAATCCTAATATACGTATTTTTTATATTGAGACTTTTTATCATAGGCAAGTTTTTTCTGTTTTTTTAAAAGAGTTACTGATATAATTGGGTCAAATCCCTGAATCAGAAGAGAATTTAAGAGTTTAACAAGTGAGTATTAGTATCTGTTTTTTTAAAAAGTGGGATACTTTGCCTTTGTCATGGAAGAAAACAAGAGAATGCCTCATTGGTGATTATTAGGTTGATTCAGTGCTCAGTCATAAATCCAAAGTTATCTTCCAATCTTTTTTTCCCTCAAATTCATCAGTAAAATTCACTGAAAGAATACTTTTGTTGACTAAGTGTCATACTGATATGTCTTAGATCCCAGTTTCAAATCCCAGAGACACCAAGTCAGTTTTCACTTCCAGAGAGAGAGGAAACAAACTTGATTCAGGTCTTACCTGATGAAGTTTTTCACTTCCAGAGAGAGAGGAAACAAACTTGATTCAGGTCTTACCTGATGAAGTTTTAAGCAGCTAAAATAACACAGTTTTGTTAAATTGAAATTAAATTGCATGGATATTTTCATTGAGTTGTATGACCAGCTGGAATTTTAATGTATTTTCTGTTTGTAAAATAAAGATAGTTTATAGTACTTTCTAAGAGTGTAATTGTATCACCGTCAGAGAGGACAGCAGAAAAAATTTTCCCACCAAATTTTGTGTAATGTGTTGCTGCACCTGTTGTCACAAGTGACTTTATTTTTGAGCTTTAGAACAAATTTAGCTCTGTTAAAATGAAGAGGTTTTACTTAAGTAAAGTATTAGTATTGGTTTTTAGTTTCCAATATCAGCTGCAGCTTGTACGTAAATGTACAAATTTTTCAATCATCAAAAAGGTTTAAATCTGTTCATCCAGCCTTGAAGACTTTCATTTTACAGTGAACTTGCTTGAAAATACTTTAATTTCCTTCAAAAAGGAAAAAATATTTTTAAACATAAAACTTCACTGAAGAACTTTCTGTAAATCAGATTTTACTGTCCAAAATTTTTGCAACTTTGTTATTTCCTCTTCTTATTTCTCATAACTTAACTGTTAAATATTTTGGGGAAATCAGAAGATCTTAGAGTCAAACTACTTGCCTGACTTTCTCAGACTTTGACCACTACTATCAAGTCAATTCATGTCAAAGTTAACATCTACTTTTTTCTCTCTGAGTAAAAGTTTTGATCCTTCAGTCTCTTCTTCTTGTTTCTTTACAGTAACATCTCCGCAAATGGGCTAGAAATATGAAACAATTCTTCTTCTCTTATTTATGAGCAAATGCCTTATAAAATGCATCATGATAATATAATCCTGGAATACAGGTACTTTGAATTCACCAGCGATGATGCTGTGATCATATGGTAGGTTGAACATTTTTAAGTCAATTTTCAGAGAAATAAAGTTCTGGGCAAGACAAGGGAAAAAACATGAGAAATTTTGTTTTCTCCCCTGGATGTTTGGTGGACAATATTAAAAAATACATGCAAGTTAAATGTACACTGTGAAGTAAAACCCAGTTGTAAGGTGGAAGCTGAGAATGTAGCAGCTCTATGTGCTAAGAAGTTTCCATAGTTGAGGAGAAGTACTTAAAATTTAGGCAAATATTCAAAATTGGGAAAGTATTCAAAACTGTGAGTCTCGTCATCAAAATTTTGCTGTCTTTCTCAGGAAAGAAAATAATCTGCATACCAGCTCAGAATCTGGGTGCTCAGCTAACGGTAAAGTTTTTTTTTTATTCGTATTTTATTTTCAGTCTGCACATAAAAATCCTGTAATCGTTGCCTCATTTCCATCTTTAAGTCTATCCCACCTCAAATAAGTGAACCTCTACTTTAATACTGGGCGTTTTTCTTGATAAGGAAACTAATGGAAAAATTTTCAGGAAACAGTAAGTGTCAAATAATTTTAATTTATTTATTTATTTTCCAACGAGAATATTGTTTAAAATTTGTCTCAGAATAACTTTTGCGGTCAACTCTTGGCCTTCCTGTGACAAATGAAACCAAATTTTGCTCTGAAGCTAGGCTTGATTGGACATACATGTTATATTTATCCTTAAATGGGTGACTGTGGTCCCTAGGAGACTATGATGTTCTTCTTATATACAGATTAAAAAAGTACTCCTAATCTAGGTTGGAAAACTGTCACTGCTCTGAGTATTAAAACCGATGAATGACTGTGAAGACACATAAGAACAACAGTGAAAGATCAGCTTAACTTAAAAGAGTTCATTTAAACTAGGTCTAGTTGCTCTTTTTAAAGCAAAATTTCCTAGACTTATTTGAAGCACGTTTTTTTCAGCTTTACAGAATCAACTAGCCTAATAGCTTGCTCTTTCACTCCTCTGTAAATTCTAGATTTTAGATGCCATGAAATTTGACACTGAATCCAAGCTTATTTACCAAATGATTTTGACTATTGGAGATGCCGTCTGCATTCAGGGGCTACTGAATGCCAAGAGACAAACGCGAATTCAGAATGTCTGAGTCTGGAGTGTTCAGAAGTTGCAGGGAGTTGTGTCCCCCTATAGTCTGGAAAAATACCTATGTTATTATGCTTCAAAGATGTAACTTCTGATCTGCATAACCTTGTGAATAAGCAGTGATGACAGAATTTTGCAGAAAAATTCCGATGAGCAGGAAAGGACTAGATTTCCTTGGAGATCTAAAACGTTTTCACTCGGTTATCTTGAAAGTGGAAATGGAGTGAACACTGTATGTTTAAATTTAAAATTATATTCTAAATTTCTCATTCAGTCCAATAGTATGGTTCAAAAAAGCCTTTAAAAAGTTTATTTTATTTACAGTTTTTAATGTGGAAGTCATTAGAATTGAAAAAACAACCAAATTTCACTCTGCTTTTTACCAAGACCCTGCTTATCACTTTTGAATAATTAAAGCTTCTTTTGCTTTGAGATAGATGCACTGATACTATGTGGATATGGAAAGGACATTTTCAAAGGCAGGTCACTGACAGTAAAAAAAAAGGTTTACTGTTCCCTTTATTTGCCCCTAATATTTTCCCTTTTAGTTACTAGCAGCAGTGTCATATTAAATGACTTCCCCCTTTAAACTGTTAAGTGGTGCTAGTTCAGTTTTAGCGGTAAGTCGCCAGCAGACTCGGGGGACAAGTGCTATCTCCTATGGCCCTGAAAATTGATATTGAACATGGAAGGAAAAATCTCACAAGCTGATAGCAATTAGCTAAAAAGGATTTGCGACTCCATGATTCATCACACTAGGGGATCAAAGTCATTTACAGAGAGTGTTTCTACAGTCCCTGCCTGCTGCTCTAAAGATATACCTCTGTTTATCTCTCACACTGCGGTGTGACATTTCCTTTTTTAAGAGCCCATTTTCTTAGAAACGTAGCACTGGGCTGCTGCAGCACAGGCAGTCTTTGATTCTCCACTGACTGCCTAAATGACACGATGGCTCTAATGGCACAGCTTTAGCAGGAGCTTGCAAAGGGAATTGGACTTATTATTTACATAAATGGTCTAACAGGTCAGGTCTGGTACTCGCTTGTAAAAATGAGGACAAGGTCTTCTTGTGGCAAGTGGTGTAAGGCAGGTCTCTTGGAGCTCTTTGGAGCTTTTGTGATTTTTTTGTACACCAGGAGCACTAACTTTCAAAATTAAAACTCACTTTCTGTTTATGTTTTTAGAACTATCTTACAGCAGAATCCCACATCATTTTATCAGAGGATTAAAAGAGATCTACCTCAATATCAAAGACTTTTTTGGGGAATTTTTTTCTTCCAGAGAAGAATTATACTCTTCTGTCCTTCCAAAATTCACTCTAAAACTCTGAAAACAGTCTCATTGGTCAAAATGTAATTTTGCTTTTATAATAGTAGGATATGAAAGAAAAAGAAAGAAAAAACAAAAAAAATAACCATTACATTTTGCCACTTTCAGGACCAAAGTTTCCCTTCTAACTCAGCAGTAGGAATTAGATTTGTTTCTCAGAACCTGAAATCATGGAGGTCTTATAACTTCTACAGAGTTTTTTTTCACTAAGGCAGGAAACACTGAGCTTATTAGTGCAAGACAGAATGGAGTTTATTCAGTGATAATATTGTTATAGCCTTTTTCAGGTTTATTTTGGTCAAAGGGCTGACATTTTCAGTAGCCTGGTCCTAACTGCTGGTTGTCTCACTCCTCTGATAGTGAGCACTAAATACATATGAAAAGTTCACAATGATGTGGTGGTATTTACTCTTAAGTGGTATCTTCTAATTAATACAAATTACTTTGTTGTGAATCCAGACTTAGAAACAACAAATTTCCTAAGACTTGATGAGGAAGGGGATAATATCAGTCTCGTCTGTGACAAAATGTGGGATGACACACCAAGGTTATCAGGATGGTCTCCTAGCGAGGGACCTCAGCCTGTTGCTCTGAGACATGCAGGGGCTCCGGAGGTAATAGGAGACAGCAGAGAAACACCAGTGAAACACGGTAAAGGTGGGTTTCTTTAAGAAGGTAACAACAAGTTTGCAGAGGACGGCAATCTGAGTGGTGTAGCCGACATGCCCCAAAGGATAGGATGCCACCCAGAGGGACCTGGAAAAGATCAAGAAATGGCACATGGGAATGTCATGTGGCTTAACAAGACCAAGTAAAAGGTGCTGCACCTGGGTTGGGGCAACCTCTGGTATCAACATAGGATGGTGTCGCGCTGTCTGCTCGGCTGCCCGGAGGCCTTGCAGGCGACACTTGCAGTGTTCCGTCCAGGGGAATCACCTCAGCAAGCAGCAGTGGTTCTGCCTTTTGGCTCTCTAAGGAGCAGGCTGCAGTCTAAGGTGTCACAATGCGAAAGGAGGAGACAAAGGACAGAGGACCACCTGAGGCAACGATGTCAGATTTTATCAACATAAAGTCACACCCAACGTGGCAATGTGATAGATTTTACACAATACTTTTAAAGGGGGGTGTTTCAGGGGTGGGCTCAGGGAACAGACCAGTAAGGGAATGGTGAGGGGTGACAGGTGACCAATGAGGGGGAACAGAGGGAGGAACATATTTGAACAGACTAATGGAGGATAACTGCTGGCAAGAACCTTCTAGAAAGTAATTGCTTATTAAACAGAACTTATACATAAACATAGCTAAACTAACCAGTGTGGAATACATAAACTTGGAGGGTTCTGGAACTGGGGAGGAGATGTCCGGGAGAGTGACATCCAGGGGGCTGAGCCCTCAGATAGCTGTGCTGCCTGCAGCACCGCCCTCAGGACCACTGTCCTGGGTGGGGAAATTCACCCATTGGATGCCATCTCCCTGCGAGTGGGCTCGATCACCACAACAGGATGGGGTATGAACAGGTTCAGATCAGCCCTGCCGAGAAGGACTTGTGGGTGCTGGTGGATGAGAGGTTGGACATGAACCCGCAATGGATATTCCTAGTCCAGAGAGCCATCTGTGTCCTGGGTTGCATCAAAAGCATTGTGACCAGCAAGGAGAGGGAGAGGATTCTGCCCCTCTGCTCTGCTCTCCTGAGACCCCATGCGGAGTGTTGCATCTTGCTCTGGGGTTCTCAGCACAGGAAGGACATAGACTTTTCAGAACGAATCCAGAGTGGGGCCACAAAAACACCTCTCCTACGAAGACAAGCTGAGAGGGCTGAGGTTGTTCAGCCTGGAGAAGAAAAGAAGGAAAGGAGGAAAATAGGAAAAACTGTGGCCTTTGAGAGCTTAAAGGTGGCTTATGAGAAAGATGAGAACACACTTTTTAGGAGGGCCTACTGCGATTGGACAAGAGGTGATGATTTTAAACTGAAAGAGGATATATTTAGATTGGACATTGAGAATGAATTCTTTACAACGAGTGTGGTGAAACACTGGAACAGACTACCCAAAGAAGTGGTAGATGCCCATCCCTGGTGACATTCAAGGCCAGGTCAGATAGACAAGGGTCTGAACAACCTGATCTAGTGGAAGATCCAGGGGGAGTTGGACTAGATGGCATTAAAAGGTCCCTTCCAACCTAAACCCTTCTATGGTTCTATGATAATGTAACCTAGAAAATACAACAGACCTAGAAAGTCCTTTCCTGTGTTGTTGAACCATTTTTTATTTCATTTAGTTTTCTGTAGTTGTGAAAACAGAAAACTAAGATGTGTGTGGGATTTGTATACAGGGTGTAAATTTATGTGCTTACCTTTCTATTAATTCAGTGACTTAAACTAAGCCTATCCCAAAGTTTGCCAGAATATTTTGATATTTTGGAATTAATTCTTATTAATTCTTCACGTACTTACATATGACATGAACAAGTATACCCCAGTTCTTCCAGTAATCTTTGTTTCATTTATTTGCTTCCCACTGACCCAAACATTCCCCCCCAGCCTTCCCAGAAAACAGTTTTATAAGTCCAGCTAAATATCTGCGGGAACAATACATAGTGCCTACACAGGGAGGATCATGAGTATGTAGCTGGTAGGACAAAGACTGCAAGCAGAACTTCTTTTCAGAGATGGAGATTTGTACTTGATTTTAACCATTGTTGCCAATATCTGCTACTGTGATTATTTTATTGTGTAGGCTGCCTCTGGTAGCATCCTGCTTTGACTTTTTTTTTCAAGTAACACTTGGAAACTGAATTATTACAGAATTTTGTGTGTTAAAACCAATCTGTCTCAGGAGCTCTTCTTACAGGAAGGAAAAGTTCCTTTGGATTCAGTGCTGTAGCTTGCAGGTATCTTACGCTGTGTAACATGAAAACCTCAAAGTTTTTGGCACGTACCTTGGAACCCAGTAGATTTGGAAGATAAAAAATCAGGACACTGGTTTGTGTGCTCAAGAAAGGCACAAGGAGAACCCCAAACAGATTTCTTGCAGTACAAAAGCAGAAATGGATCCCTCATCAGCAAGGGAAGTGTAGTCCCATGCGAAGTGGCCATGTCCAGTCTCAGTCTGTTATCACATATGCTAAAACCAGCAGCATATTCCTGCAAGATGTTGATGTTGCTCCTCTTTAGAGCAGCAGCAGAGTGCTCTTGACAGTGTTCCCC
Organism: Falcunculus frontatus; assembly: GCA_013398115.1. NCBI lineage: Eukaryota > Metazoa > Chordata > Aves > Passeriformes > Falcunculus > Falcunculus frontatus. Next base: position 2,121,078 of record VZRV01004953.1, on the reverse strand, counting down.
CAGAGTCACCCTACCCTGACACTGCCAGATGGTGCTCACATCAAGTGCACAGCCGGCACTAACCTGCACTTCCCAACCTGTGCGAATCCCTTGAAATGAGAGGCAGAGATTTTCCTTTGGGTCCTATGCAGAAGAAAGGAAGATAATTTCTCTTCTTGGTGGCTGACTCATTTGTTTCCAAGTAATTCCTACAGCCAAAATGGTTGTGCAAAGAGTGAAAACTGTTACTTAAAACCTGTTCATCCTGACAAGCTAAGTAGGAGGGAAAAGTGACTTTTGAGGTTGTTCATTGAGCACCATTTTTGTACATCAAATGAGTATGGCCTGAGAGAGTCTGATGGACTAACAAGATCTTGAATTCACACATTAAAAAATTCAAGGTCTGAAGGAGTTAAAATACCTTAACTTCTGTGCTTCTGATGCATCAGATCGGGCATAACTATACAGGAAATAGTTGAGAGGATAGGGCATGGGTTGTGGTGAACTCATATTTCAAGAGAATAATAAGGATTCAGAAGTAATTTTTTCACAATTTGACAGATTTTGAAGGATAAGGAGAAATCTCAGTAAAGCTAAAAATACTCAGCTAATGCATCACTGTTAAAAAAAGCAATTACCAGTTTCATTCTTGCAGAAAGAAGAAATAGTTTTTATATTTTCAGGATAATTTTTGCCATGTAGAAACAGTTTTAGAAAAAGGTATTTCAGAATTTTTATTTTTAATTTAATGTAATCTAGTGTTTATGAGATGTACCATTGGACTGGACCCTGGTAGACTTTAACATGTTTTATCTAAATTTTTGAAAACATTTACTACTACAATAAACTAATGATGAACTAGTTTATTCTGATTGATTAACAGTCTTGAATTTACTCTAATTAAAAAAAAATCCAAACCCCCAAACCAGACTAAAAAGTGTTCTGCATCAGTACTACAGCCTGGGAGAAAATAAATTAGTTCTCTTGAGCATGTGAACTCCTAGAATCACAGAATATTTATTTTTAATCTATCTATATGAGGCAGAAACATCAAGATAGGTGGTTGTGAAGCATCATGTAACTATCAAGCTACACCTATTTACTTCAGCTAAAAGTCTGGCCTAGTAGTACTGTATATGAATGACTATATGGATTACTGAATGATGTGACCTATATAAACAGTCCCTGTCCTGTCCAAAATGATTTCTATTCAGTCTCAAAATAAATTGCATTTCTGCAAGTAACCAAAGCTCATGACATGTTTATAAACATGTCATCTTTGGGCTCCAGTCTTTTCAAATGAACTTTTAAGAGACTAAAGATTTCCTCAAACAAATATGCGGGAAAACAAATAAGAAAGAGACCAAATGCAGTTAATGTAAATGTTTGTCATTACTTACCCACATATGCCTGAAGCAGCTCTTTTTGCTTAGACTGCATATATGCAAAATGAAAAAATATGTATTTCCCACTCTTTATTTCTGGGCTTTTTGCACGTTAGAAATATTTTAACTCTGAGACCAATTTATAAATTTGTTTGTAAATTATTTCTAGTTGCTTCCTCAATTAAAATTATTTTTTATCTGTAAAATGCATTCCTCCAATTATCTGCCTTTTTTTTTCCTCTCCCTCCAGCATAAGGAGGTCTTATTTCCTTTAACATTTTGTCATTTCTTCCCATCCTTGTACTACTGTTTTTCCTTCTCCTGCTGTATCAGTGTTGGCAATATGACTGTTTATGGGACTGCTACATAAGTCAGAAAATAGCCAGCTTTGTCACCTAAGGAAATGTAACATCTAATTGCATCCAATCTGTTTTCCTTTCATGCACGCACATGCATGAATCTACTGAGGTAACAGGCAGATAGGAATCCTATGAAATTATTTTTCATCCTTGCCTTCATGTTTCCTCTCAAAGCATGGCAATGGTTGTAATTATTGTGTCTTTTGCTGCATTAGATTTGATTTTTCAAGATTGTACTTTGGTACAACGCCAAGGAAAGAAAATTAATACAATTAGTGATGTCAAAATCTAAATCCCCATGGAGCAAAAAAGTTTGTACGTGAAACTTGTGTTTTATACTACCTTTTGCTGATTTTAACATGGATTTTCACAATATTAGATTCAGAAATTTTTAAATAATAAAAATTGAGCACAAAATATTTTACATTCAAATACAAGTGAAAGAAATCTCTGAACTATTTTTGAAAGAAAACTGGGTTCTGTGTTTGTTGTGTGGCAGATGCCATTTGTTCATATAAAAAGCTTTCCTTTCTTTCCTGACGGTTGATGTTCCTATGTCCAGGTACAGCATATTATTTGAGCATATTTTTAAACACATAGTCAGTATAAGTCACTTCAGAGCATCTTATTAGACTATTTCTTGCCTCTGGCTGATGTCCCAGAAGAAGATGATAAATCATTCGCTTATGCTACAGAAAGGGAAAAAAAAAATCAATGTTCAAAACTTCCATGGTCAGCTTTACTCAGGAAAACTAAACTCTACAGTGACAAAATACTGATGATGTCATCAATAAAGTAAATTAATGCTGTGAACAACTAAGAATTGTGAACTGCCTTGCAGCATGTTGTAGAATATGAAGAAAAGTTTTTGAGATCTAAAGCTGCAAACTCCAGCTGTTTTCAGACTCTTAGAGCAAGGTGAGATTCATCCTTAAAAGCCAATGTCAGAGAACACAATTAACTTTTTTATGAGCAGAACACATGTGTAGGCAGCAACAGGCTCAAGTCCTGAGGTTTTGACTCTTCTGCAGCTTGTTGGTAAAGAGAACTGGACCCCAATCACTACAAAACTATAGTTAGACATAGTTATGCATATGTATTATTTATTAGTTTGAATTCATAGAGCATTTCATTTCTAGAACTGGATTTCAGCAAACGAATAACCACAGAAAGATATTTAATTAACCAGTTTCACAGTCACATATTCTATATTAGGTCTTTAGAAGAAAATAGGTTCACATACTGCCCATTAGAGGCGACCCATTTTACATGTAGCTCCTGTGGCAACAGGCAGGGAATGATGGCCCAGACTGATTTCCTCTAAATATCCCACCTGCCTTAATACTGTACCAGGAGTGTCTGTAAATGGTCCCAATCTTACCTGCTTCTGAAAGCAAATGGGGCTTATAGATTGACATGTCTACAAAACTCCTGCAATCTGAGTTAGTCTCAGGGCTGGCTGGGAAGTGTGCTAGTTCTAAAGGAATCCCAGTTCTAGCAGCACATGAACAAGGCAGCTGCAGCCAGTGGATATTACTTTATGAAGTGCACTTCATCAGCTGCGAAATTGAAGTGTCAGTAATTAATCAGGTCAATTCCATGTTATTAATTATGCTCAAGGATTCAAGGTAAAGGAAAAAAACACTGTTTTAAAAAGAAATTCCGAAGAGTAATAAGATTACTCTTACTCGAGATAAAGACAAGGCATAAACTCCAAGGTGAAATTGTTTGTTTAAAGCAAGATGAACAATCATTATCTGACATACATCTAGGGACAACTGTATCCTGCTAGGGAGAGGAACTCAGTAATATTTCCTTATCACTAGATTTTGTAATCACGTTAGAACTCAACCTGCGAATCAAAATAAAATATCCCTGGTACGTTAATAATATCCAATAGAGCAATTAATCACGCGTACATTTATTTCACGCAGTAACTGAAAAGCTGTGGATTACTTACCCTACAGAAAAACACATAAAAATTAAGCCAAAAAAGCAGCTGATATACTGAGTATGAAGCATGAGGAAAGTTGCTCCTCAAAGCAAATTTTAGCCTGCAAGGAACATGTGTCTTTGATTCAGGTGAAGGGCTGAAAGTACACCAGGAAATGACAAAGGCGAGATCAAAATCTACCCTGGGTGAAGTGAAAACACAGACAGAGGTTAGAGGAGGGAGAATATGATTCTTGTAATCTGCTGTTTAGTTTTAAATGAGAGATATTTTTTTGTTCAGAGTATGGAGTGCATCAGCAGAAGAGGATCACTGTTACATCCTATCCTGGCATTAATCTGACGGATATTGGGAATTTGAGTAGCAGGCGCAGAGTGGGCTGCTCTGGCAAAATTCTGACTGCACATGAAAGGAGGGAGGAAAATGTCTGAAATCAGGAAGCTGGGGGATGGTCTTGATAAAGCTGTGCTAAACTGCTAGTTGTCAGGTTATGAGCTTTTCAGGTAAACTAGCTTGATGTTCTTGATGTTAAAAAAATTTTAGTTTTAAACTAATTAAATTTAATGGAAAGGATGTGAGCTATTCAATTCTTTCAAAACTTAATAAACACAGAGGGAAAAGGAAACCTTGTTTTGAACTTAGTTGTTAGACTATGCCAGTTAAATACAAGATTTGAGATGATACAGACATATATCAACAAATTAAGAAATGCAGTCTCCAGAACTTGATTGGTGTTACTACCTAAATGTCAGGTGTATCCCCACAATGGCCTTCACATTTTGGATGTTGGAATATCACCTTTTAACAACTTCCAGAGATGCCTTTGAAAATTTTTGTTCCTTCCTAGCATGTTTGTAACCCTTGAGTTTCTCGTAGAATATCCTGATGATCTTTTGGAAGAAGCAAGAGATCAGAAATGGAACAATGATTGAAAGATAAAATGTGATTTTTCAGAGATAAACTGAATAGGAATCAAAAGAACTGAAAAAGATTACCATAGTTAGGACTTTTACCAGTATATAGGTAAATATGTATATGTATAATATCAATGTTAGGGTCTGTGTGTGTCTAAATCCTGGGTATGACAAACACATCATGTTTGGCAGGGCAAGAGCAGAAGAGGTGATGTCCGAAAGAGCAGGAAAATTCTGGCTTGGTTTCAGTATTGAAGAAGATTTTAGCAAATTCTGTAAGGAGTTTTAAATCTGTGTTTTTGTCTTCATTTCTTTCAGTATTTTAAATACCAAAATAGACTTTTCTGCTCTGCAGTAACTAGGTTCAGTTCTTAAAGAGGTGATTGAGTCATTTGGCAAGCTCGTTTTCTCTGGTTTTAATACAAATTGCATGATTTTGTCAGTCACAAAGTTGCTTAAGGTTTATTTGAACTCCAGAGTGGATGATGTCCTGTCCCACTGAATTATTCTGATTTGGTTTATTCTTCTATGTCTCCTTGTGAGAGTGTTTGAACTTTGTTCTAGAAAGGTATTTTCCCAGTACAGTCCATAAGAAAGCCTCATGCAAGTGAATAATATAGTCTATACTTCCCTTTTTGTGTTACAGAACTCATATCTTTCCATGCTTGTGTACTTCTCTGGACTCAGAAGGCTTCACATGGCAAAGTTTTTTTGTTCACAAGATAGGTAACACATATCTTGCCTTTGGTTTACATGAAGACTTTGTAGGTAAGTTTTCACTGTTAAATACCTGTTTTTCTTGGGGTATCCTACAATCAAGCATAGGATTTCTGGTTGTATTTGTCAACATTACCAAAAACAGTCATTGTCTTGAATCTAGTAGAGATTTGGAAGTCCTGCACCAATATGCAAAAATTGCAGAAAGAATTCCTGTGCTGGAAAAACAAAAGATGTGTGAGCTCTATTGAATGAACTGTCCCTAACCCCTTAGAGGAGGATGTGAACTCTTCTCTTCTCCCCCAGATTAGGCTCAATCCCTAGGTATTCCAAAGATTCACTCTTTGGACCTTAGACCAGGAAAAAAGACACAAACCTCCAAAGTAGATGTGTTAGGGCTGTTCAAGTTGCATTGGTCACAGCAGCAGGGAAATACTGAAAGTTTCATCTGCATAGGTTGCATGCTGAGGCTAAAAATATCTCTATGTCTTCATCTGGCTGAAACAGTTCTAATACAATAGCAAGAGACTTGAAAGCTTCAGAGCAATGAAGACAGAGATTCTTCTTTTTCTGGAGACTCCATCCTCTTTCTTGTCTTTTTCTCAGAATATTAAGGAGTCCTGGGAGTGAGACTCTTACTCCTGAACACTTGGTTACCTGCTACTGCATGGGTTTCCCAGTGATGTAGGAGTGTAACTGTCCCAAAAAGGGAGAGGGAAAAAGTGGAAGTCAGCCATGTACATGCTGAATAGCAGAGAAGCCTGGTAATTGAGGAAAAAGTGCTGTTTCTGGGGTGGAAGTCCACTGTGTTCTGCAGGGAGAGTTTTTCCCCACTTTGTTAATTTTTCTCAGCAGTCTTGACTCTCTGCCACCTTCATCAAACCTTTTTAAAGCACCCCTCTGTGAACAAACACACCTGGTATTAATCCTGCTAAAACTAATATTTTCAATGGTGTTAATGGCAAACTAGATGAGCTGGGTTATATCAAAAGTAGTTAATTGAAATAATTCATTAACGTGGGGTCTTACCAGGTGGTAAGCCCTCAAGAATATAGTAGTTGATTGTACTGCTTGAAACTGTCAAGAGAAGCAGAGACTAGAAGTCCATTTTGTTGCAAATGATGTATGAGATCATATAATAATACCTCTGAGAAATAGTAATAATTTTGATAAGAGAGTTTATCTTTTTGCAAAGAATGTGTAAAAATTAATGTGGGGACTTGGCCACCAGGAATTGGTGCTGCCCTGCTCTGTTTCTGTCTTGTTGGACATCATTCTGTAGCTTCTGCAGCCAGACCTCCAGCAAATCCAGAGTAACTTTTTATGGAGTAATGGTAGTGCTGTATAACCTGGACTGGTGCTGAGTATTTGTCTTGCCCAGCCTGTTTTGTCTTTCCTCAAGTAGCGGGATTTAGTTAATGTTTGAGCAACATGGGAGAAGAGAGAAGAAATTACTTTGGTGTTAATGTCCTCCAAAACAGATTGGAAGGAGAAAAATGTCCTGAATTCCCATAATTTTAATTTCATAGATCCATAGTTGAGCTACTTAAGACTACCAGAACATGCCCTGGCAAAACCTTTGTATTTTTCTACTCTAAACTAAGCATAAATTCAGTGGTAGATGACAGATTACTTCATATACCATGCAAGCAAGCCTAGACAATAGCTTTAGCCATGACTGATTGCCTTGCTGTAACCCACTTTATGTTAAATGTATTCTTGCTGTTCAATTCCACAACTGTAATTTTGTTCTTCTGCACCGCTCAGCCCTCTGTGGACTAACCAGGTTCCTTCAGTAATGATTTCTTTTCTATTGTATTGTTTTCTGCATAATCAAGTTGGTAGGTAGGGGTTTAGGTGACACAGCCATCTGTCAAGTTCATTTGCTCTGAAAATGCAAGAAATAATGGCCTCTACAACTTGGGGCTATCTGTTATAAAGAAAGAATATCAGCTTTTATCCTGCACCATCTTCTCATCTTTTCAAATTATCATTTTTTCTACTTTCTATATAAAATACATAAGGTTCTCTTGACATGACTGATTGGTGAAAAAGAAAACTATCACATGTCCACCTTGTATTGCAATTTATGCAAGCAATCCAATTAAGGAGAAGCAGCTAACATCCAGACTAATGTGCCTGTCGTGAAACTAAAGAGAATGCTGCAGACTGCTCTGCTCAAGTGTTATCACTGCTGGTTCTCTGACATACTAACTGCTTTCTCCTTGAAGTTTGCATAATGTGTAAATGTAAGGGAGTTTGCATGCCACAAAGGAAAGGGAAAACAGTTATTCATTTTCCCTCCTCTAAAATAAAATGCTCATAATAATTCTTATAAGGAACCTTTATCAAATTGTATCTTTTTTTCTGGAATGACATGCGCTTGGTAGGAAAGATATACAAAGCTGCCTGTGCATTCTTAACCTTTTTCAGATGCAGTGGAAGCCAGCTGGAATAATCCAGGAATTATTCCAGTTTTCTGTGTAAATGTTTGGAGGTGGCAGAGTTGTTTATACAGCAAAACAACTTTTATCCAACATCATGGTGGTAGAGCTGGGAACATTCTTGTTTCTCTAGGTCAGAGGCAAATTTCATTGGACCCATTTGCGATTGCCCCTCCTAAAATGCAGAATGACAATTGCTTATACTGAGCAGAGACCTCAAATGGCATGGTTAGAAAGAAAACCATTTCCAGATGCCATTATATGGTACTAGTGAAACATGAAATTTTCTACTCCAATGGAAACATAATTATTAAGTGGAATGTCACACTTTTATCACACTTTTACCAAACCAATTCCCCCATCACCTGCCTCTTAGTGCCACTGACGTGTGATAAGACTCTCTGCTGGATGAGAGATTCCCTGACAAGGGAACAATTGCTGTTGTTCACAGTAAGTCAAATAATGAACCTGAACAGCAGGTGTAAAAAGTGATAAACCCATTAATGAAATTAGTTAGCATCAGTAGCCACCTACTGAATATTTCTAATATATCAAATCAGTCTTAAATTCTAAACAAAACACAGAAATATTACAAAGAATATTTGCTGTATTTCTGCCCCACAGTGCAGAATTTGATGTCCATTGTACCAGTGCTGTGTAACATGTTTAATGCAGAATTGAAAATTGTGCTTCAATTTCTCTATGGAGCTCTATAAGCTGTGCTCTGTCATTGTCACAGAAGTTGGGCATGAAAAGCCGTGCTCATCCCACAAAGAATTAATTGTTCTATCCAAGCTTACCTCTACTGCAAATTTAATGTCCTGCTTCATCACAGAATAATATTTTCTGCCCCAGATAGATATATGTTTCTTTATGTGGACGTATTTTAAGCGTTTTAGAACTTCTTGGGTGATGAACACTTCACGCTGTGTAGTGTATTTGTAATCAATTGCAAAGGTGATTTTGTACATGGAGAAAGTAGTGTAATGTGGTTAATGTGATTAACTTAACCTGTTGAAGTCTGAGATAGATACATATTGCTCTTTGGAATGTTCAGGAAAATGCCTTTTCCACCTGGGACCAGCCACGATGCCTCAGACATGTTGTTGCTTTTCTGGAAATCATTACCACTGGCTAAGCAAAAAGGCAGGTACCTGACTTAGTGCCATGCTTTGTTACTGTGTTCTGGATTTTGAGATATAATCTCACAGAATATGAAGTGGTCACAAGTCAGTTCACAGGTGGAAGTGAATTTCCACTATTTCAGTGTTAAATGAATAAACCTGGGGATAGAAAAGCATCAGCACCACATGTGTAAGTATCTCAAATCTCCCATGAGCTCTTTTTGTCTGTCACTTACATGTAAACCTTTTAAAGGTGTCTGCTTCTGCTATTTATATAGTAGACCATATCACATTATTCCTATTGGTCAGAATTTCTAGTTGAAGATGCCTTCTCAAATTTTACAATTTATGCTTCAAATATTTGGAGAAAACAACATATGGTATAATACTGCTAAAATTAAAATGATAATTATGTGAAAAATGTTATCCTCATCTTTACTTGGTGCACCATGAAACACACACGCATGCAAACAGACACACAGCTCCCATGTAATAGGGTTATACTCTGTCAAATTCAAACTAGCTATAAACAAGTGCACCTCCTGTCAGAATTTCCTTTGTCTTGGTTGCTAAAAGAATCTTGAAAATAGAGAAAATAGACGTGGACTTAAAGAGACATGAACTAGATCAGGACTAAAACCGGCATAGAAAAATAGAATCTGGTGTTAACATACTGCAAGGAAACTTATGATGCCTGCAGAACAAATGTCATTTTCATAGAGAGTATGCTAGGCTGCTCACACTAAAGTGACTGGCTTTAAAGCTTGCCGTGGGGATTTTTAAGAAGCTTGAACAGCTACTTGAAAGAGAAATAAGTGAAAGACTACGTGTAATTCTGGATTAGTTATCTGGGAATTATTTGTTTGGGAATGGTTGGTAGAGTTCTGTATGACAAAAACCATGATGCCCAAGAATCAGCAAGCATCTGAGAATGAGTGAATACTCATCACCATCATCACCTTGTCTTCAGGTGCTTGGGTAGATATATAGCAGGGGCAGGTGAGAGAAGTGGGAATAGGACCAGCAAGTTCAAGTGGTGGTGTGAAACAACAGGGATCCAGACCTGCACATCTGGATACAGACTGTCCAAAACCGCTGAGGCCTTTCCACTCTCTGTGACTACAATCTTTTCCATGGCCTCAGTGATCACAAAGCTCAGCCTGGCTGTTCAAGTTACTTGTTTTTCCACAGGCAAAACTGCACACTTAACCTCAGACTTTTTCTTTTCAGAGTGTTAAGTGGGCTTTGCTGAAAACCACAGATGTGGGCTTTGGCTTTTTTCATTAAATAATTCAGAAACCTTTGCTCCCTTTTATATGCAGAATGCAATTTATGTACACATATAATAAAAATATGGTATATACCATCAGACTAAAGAACCATACTCTAAAAAACAGCATTCAGAATGACTTAAAATGGTTTATTACGCTATTAATTCTTCATCTGGATTTCAGTGCACCAACATTTTCTCAGTATTAATTAAGATAAATTGTTGAGATAGTTATTACATGCCAGACAAAGTTTTTACTGTGATAGGTACCCCAAACTGAAAAAGAGAAATTCACAAAAGGTAAGGCATTTTAAAGGTATGAGACTTCTGAGAAAGTGCTGAGATTCTTCCTTAAAAAACAGATTTTTTTCAGTACCTCTTAGTTGAGCATGTCCAGTCACTTATTCCTTCTGATACTACTGGTTACATAAAGTATTTACCTCCAAAAACCAGGTCTAATCTACACAATTATTAACATTGGATGTTGTATATATCCCTAGTACATAGAACAGATCCACGAATTCAAGTTTTGATTATTAGGATTATAATTTAAAAGAAGATTAAACCTAGGAAGAATTTAAAAGTTTATGATAACTACATTCTCTAGCCAGCAGCTGGTATCAGATTTAACGTACTATAAGTTTCTAACATATTTTTTCTTTTTAGATAGAATACATGCCTTTCCCCCACCAATATCTAAAAACTTTTAGCAAATGCAACTTTAAATATTTAATACAAACATGACATCCAAAGTGTATACAGATGTTTTCCTGGGACCTCAAAAAGCAACAATAAGCATTTTAAGAATTCATCCCATTTATACCAGTATCAATTCTACACTTACAGCTGTTTTATTATATTATCTGTTAGCAGATATAAATCTAATCTTTGCTAATAACATACATTCAGTGGTATAATTACCACATGCCACTTCGATGTCCCATTAGAATTTTTGAAGTGAAATGAAGTAACTCAAGGTAGACTGTGTTGAGCAAGTCTGACCACATAAAATATATACTTTGAAATAGTTAAATTCAGTTAAACCCCAATCCAATGCTATAAACAAAGAAAAACCTTGTTGCTCACATCTGCTCTTACAGGGGAGTTTAGGGCCTGTGGGACAAAAAATATAGATGGGTGAGAACTAGATCTTATGTTACTGAGAAAAAATATTTGGGTTTTTTTTCTATAATGAATGGAAACTTTTTAAAATATTTTCTCTCAAAATTATTTAAATAGATCACTTCAGACTTATTTTTACAATAATGTGACATGACATAAAGGCAATGAAATAAAAATAATTTTGAAATGGCAAATTTCACTTTCAAAATAACATATTTCAAAGTCTGTTTTAATTTATCTTTTTTTTTTTTAATACAGTATGTCATGAAGAAAAATATTTCCATGAAACACAATCTTTTGATGAATTTGTAAATATGAATTACAGAGTTTGCTTTTCAGAGTTTTAAATTTTCATTAAAATCTCAAAAGGGAAAGGTTTGTCATTTTTTACACATTAGTAGAAGAAAGAATTTTCTAACTATTTGTTGTGGGAAAGAATAATTTTGACCAGTTTTATTTGAAACTTAGTACCTTCTGACCCTCTGCACAGAATTCTGTCCCTGGAGTAAAATTAATTTCTAGTAATGATAAGCTGTGTTTTGTGTCTGTGACCCATCCTCAAAGAAGAATTGTCTCAGTGGGTTTTAGAACTCTGCTCTGAACAGCAGATGTGTGGGCTAATTTTGACATTTCAAGAGTGATATTCGAAGAATGGTTTGGATTGGAAGGGTTGTTAAAGATCATCTAGTTCCAACCCCACTGCCACAGGCAGAGATAACTTCCGTGAAACCAGGTTGCCCAAAGCCCCATCCATGCTGGCCCTGAACCATTCCAGGGATGGGGCAGCTGCAACTTCTCTGAACAACCAGTTCCACTGTTGCACAGTCTTTTTCTAAATAGGAGATGAAATGTGTTGGCAGACACTGAATGTAGTTCAGCATGCCCTTCTGCTTGAGAGGGAAGATGTAACAGGTCACTGGATAGGTGACGTATTGTTTCTGGGGAAGACAGCGGCTCCTGACTCTGTTAACTTCAAAATTAAGTGAGGATCAGGATATGGGATCTGCTGCCGTTCTCAGGAAGTTGTGGCTGCCTTCCCAGTTGTGTTCAGGAGAATACCTGTGTGAAGTTTCTGGATCTGGTTGTAGCTATAACACCTCAGGTGTGGTTTCATGTTACCTCAGTTTGGAAAATCAGAATTTGAGATTTTCCATGTTAAGTACTCTGTTCTCAGATATATATAATTGACAGTACTATAAAGTGTCTCCGATTTATAAAATGGACAATGTATCTCGAAGCACCAGGCCTTCAGAAACCAAATGAACACATTTTTGTCATGTCAAGGAATGGATGATTTTGAAGACAGTGAACAACACTTCTCTGGCAACCGTTCATTTCAAGCCCCAACACTCTAGACAAAATCTATAAAGGAAACAGATATTAATTTAAAAAAAAAATCAAACCCAAAACTAAATTAATTTTGGGGAATGGTTGCAAAGTTTTCGTCAAATCTTTCTATGGAAATTCAGCTAATGACAAATAAACATGGTGAAAAATAATAACACTTCAATTCAACAGCATCAAGAAATAAAAGCAATAGTGTGTTATGGAGTTTTGATTACTTCATTCTGTACATATTCTGGCTGATTTTGTATATATATATGACAGCTTAGATCCTCTAATCAACAGGGCTCAAACAGATACGGTAAACTTTAATGTAAGTCTCCCCTTTCATTCTGTCACAATTTTTTATGCCAAATTTTTTTTTTAAATTACAACAGCTTTATATTTCTCCTCAATAGTTTATTTTCTGAACTGGTCTTTAATTTTCCTTTGTACAAAAATGTTAACTGCAAGGAAGTATTTTATGAATTACAATTTAAAAAAGAAAGGAGCAATAGCAAGAAAGGAAGACAAATTCCATAAACCTTCTGCATAAAATTAACTCTCTGACACTTATTAAAGATCCTAGTTCAAACTTCTACCTGTTGTAATTTGATATCCTAAGCTAAGATGCTTCTTAATGTCCTGTGTGGTTTATTTGTGAGATACTTGTTTTGTGTTGGTTGACTGTTGAAACGCAATGTTATTTTGGTGTCACCATTTAAAATTTTCCAGATGAAAGCTGGAACAAAACATAACATTTCAGAGACTGTTTGGAAAATGTCATTTCACCAACCCCATATAAAGAAAAAAAATCAATTGATTCCGTGTTCTTCTTCAGATAAAATTCCCCTTTCCTTAAAGGACTGCTTGCCAGAATAATGAACAATATGGCAAGCAAGATCGGTTCCCTGACATTCCTTTTTAAAATACAGCTTTTGTTTCCTTTTAATTTGGACACAGCTTCTTTGCACTCAAATTTTCCACATCCTGTGCCTGATTTTTTCCTGATTTCATTTTATTTCAACTAGGTTTGCCACTTTAGGTTCTTTTTTTGGCTGTTAAAATTACCAACATTTTTCCTTTCAGATGTTTTAGCAGCTTTGTGTCTTGGAAAATGTCTGGATAGCAAATTCATCTTGAATTAGCTGAATTTAGACAAGATACCAAAACTAGCATGTTTTAAATCTTGAACAAATTGCATTTTGCAGGTTGATGACATCTCGTTTAATCAAATAATGATTCCTCCTCCCCACAGCTTGGAGTTCTGAGCACATTATGCATAAAATATCTCCACAGAATAACCCTATAAATTTGCTACTGGTGTCTATGGGGGGAAGTGCTGTTGGAAAACAGAACTAGGTTGAAGAAATCTGCTCACTTCTGTCAGCGCTAAGGATTTACCATACTAACCATGAGAGGGGGGAGAAGACCAAAAAGAGGAAGATTGCACACCTTGGAAGAGAAGGAAAATTTGACTAATGTTGGAAAGGAGATTACCAAGGGAAATAAGAGGCAACATTGAGGGAAGAATGAGACTGAGAGTGGGAGTATGCCGGACTCAGGACATAATGGGAATAGAATAGGCAGACTGGAATTAGAAATGGAAAGGGAATTTAAATGCAAGGCACATTGTAGAGAATACTGAGATCCCATAGATAAGGGGAAGAGGTGATGATTGTTTGGTTAAAGTGAGTAACATGAGAAGGCATAAAGATGGTGGTGGTAAGGTTTAGAAAAAAAAAATTGAACGCAGGCAGTTATAATTAGAAAATCTGAAGAGTGGAAGAAACAGCATATCCAGAAGATAACAAAGAACCAAGGTAGATAAGGTATAACTACCGGCAAAATGAATATAATAATAATGAATGCAAAAAGGAAATTATAGGGAAGAGAAAGCTACAACTGTGTAGATTCCTTGAAACCTTGCTTGTTCCTATCAGATACCTGGAAACTGTGCAAGAAGGAGAGTGTTGTTCATAAAGTTTATCCACCTATAAAATCTCAAAGTGTCACCATTAGTTAATCTATCAGCCCAAGAGATTTCAGTCTGTGGTGGGAATTTAAACCTTCCTGCTAGTAGACCACTTTAAGGCTTTTGTTGTTTTAAATCTAAGAAATTATCTAGAGTATACATAGAGAGAGGATACACAACTAGCTCTGATAATCCCCGGTCTCGGGGTAGTTAACCTGAAAGCACTCAGTTGAAATGGTGTGTGGGCTTGTCTGCAAGTAACAACTACAGATATTTAGCAATAAGTTTCAAGGCTTTTCGGGTACTATTTATTATGGAATGATTTTGCCAAAATATGTTATCACAGATCGCTCTTTACATCCTTCATTCCCTGTTGCTCATGCAGCCTATGATTTACACTGTTTTTCCAAGAAAACGTTCAAATTAATTTTTCTTTACTAGAAGCTCAGGCCTACAAAATGTGTAAGCAAGCCCCTGGGAGGGAACAATCAACCTGTATGGCTCATATTTGCCTTTTATATCAATTATTTAGTAAGGGAGCAATTTAAATGGAAAGTTTTCATGATTCACATACTTGCATGTGCTCATGGAAAATATGAAAAATGAATTGTCACAGAGCTCTTTGTGAATGTTGTCGTCATAATGGCAGCAAGGGAGCCTAATCTAAGCCTATAAAAGATCTAATAGGTCACCACACATTTGAGGGAGAGAAATATTTGCTGTGGACTGACTGACAAATTTTTACTTTTTTATAGAACAGAAGGATAACAGAATTCTGATTGTAGGGCCCCTGAGAATATCTATTTTTGTTCACTGAGAAAAATCAATAACCTTTTTTTTTGGAAGGATTGAGACATAGAATATCATCCTTTTTTTTGTACAACAGTGTTGTTATACCATGAAAACATGCCAAAAAGTCTTGGGGAGAGAGGCAGAATCTATTAAGAAAAGCATTCATTTCTCTTTACTATTGGCATAACTTCTGTAGCAAAAGATGCAAAATTGTCAAATTATTTTATTTTCCTCACAAATTTACTGGAAGTTGGGTCATACCCAAATAACCTGGTAATCTCCCACCTGTAGAGCTTTAATATAGTGTATAAAACAGCAGATTTATGACTTGTTCCAAAGACAAGCATGAAACTATATCTTTTCCTTTTACTGAGAGGGCCTCTGCATGAGATGAACTAATACATTACTGTAGCCTAACATTCTTGTTAGCTATTTTCCCTTCCTGAATTAAAAAATTGAATTATGTACACTCAGTCTAGTTACTGAACCTGTAAAGTTTATTAAAGTTTATCGACCATGTGTATACACTTCAGGATTTAGGTTCAATTGCTTCTTTCAAGCTGGAACATTGAATTAAGATGCAGTGCCTTGCTGTGGCTCTCATGGACTCCAACTGAGCTACAGGTAGCAAAAGTCTCCTTCAATTAGACATAATCATCACTCACAGTCAATAATTGTGCTAAAGGCTGCTTTCAAATCTGTGAGGGATTCGCATTTAATGTACTGATTCAGCTTGTCTGAGCCAAATTCACTGTGTACTGAAACCAAAGCAATTTAGTTCTTGCCTACGGCCCTTTTGGCAGTTCATCTAGTACTGAGCACTGTAAGGACTGTGAGATACAATTTAATCTGAGACATCTGTGCACAGACAGGACCTTTTCCTGTAACAGAGAAAGACTAAGTAATGGCTAAGCTGTAGTTTTATGTGAAGAACCAAGTCTTATCTCTCCTCTGAAAAATAAAGCATTTAAGATATAGTAGAAAGCCAAATGAAAAACGAAAAGAAAAAAAAAAAAAGGAAAGAAAAAAGGAATAAAAAAATCCTTGGATTTATGAAATGCACACTGAGTCTACTAACAGCTTTCCTTGCTCCTAACCACATAAAG
Organism: Falcunculus frontatus; assembly: GCA_013398115.1. Taxonomy (NCBI): domain Eukaryota; kingdom Metazoa; phylum Chordata; class Aves; order Passeriformes; genus Falcunculus; species Falcunculus frontatus. The sequence continues at coordinate 2,104,617 of VZRV01004953.1, read as the reverse complement.
CACTTGAGCTGTGATCCTTGGATTAACCATTTAAAGATATTATACTTATCGTCAGCTGCAGCTGACTGGAAAGATCTTTATTAAAAATGAAAGAAAGAAGTCTCACTGCTTGTGATTTTTGTAAAAATATAAGAATTTCTATTGTACTTATTTTTTCTTTTTGGCTCATGATATTATTGGGTAAAGTGCTGTAATATTTATCTCTTGTATCGTCCTGACTGTTAGAGGCTTGATATTTCCAGGAAAGTCTTAAAAGTCCTGTACTATATATAATATTGCATAGGAAATTTTAATGATAGTGAACCAAGTGCTGATAGTGTCTGCCAAGTTTTGCTGACTTAAACCAGGTTTTCACCTTGAGTTTGCACTCAAGGTGCAAACTGTTCTATGATCTCTACTTGTCATTTTTCTTCAATAATGGCAAAGCTCTTTATGATGAAAGAGCCATTCCTGGTATTGCTTCAAAACCAGTTTCAAAACAGTTTATATGAAAGAAAGTCAAGGAGCATGCTGGAAAGGTGAAGACAGCTCTATGTTATTCTTTAGTCACTGCCTCGTTGTAGGCCCTGCTTGTATGGAGCAGGAATCAACAGTCTTCCTTGGTCAATACCTGTTTGGCAAAAACACGGCTAAGAAGGTGAAGTCCTATTCCGGAAAACAGGGAAAGAATGCAGTATAAAAGCTTGGCTTGTCAAGTCTAATTATGATAGAGGCTCTGAATTATTAGTGTGGCTGTGAAACGCATCTGCAATTTCTTAAAGTGAGGTTAGGTACCTGACACCTTCAAATCTGTTACAAAATATTATCTGAGATTTTCATATTCGGTCAAGATATGCTTCCAGTGGGATCAGAATTTTCTTTGCTGACTTCCTGCAACAATCATAGCAGTCCACTGGCTTCTTTGCATGTTATTTTGGGATATGTAATGAATTATGAGTCATATGGTGTGGGGACTACTGGACCTGGGCACCTAACATAGATTTCTGAATACAGTAAACTGCAAGGATAGCATCCTGTAACATCTGGGATTATATCTGCATGCCTACCAACATGATCCGTTAAATTTGGAAAAATGTTCATAATAGATGATGCCGTATGCAAATAATAGAGGCAGAACAGAATGTCAACCTGGAGCATCTCTATTAAAGGTTTCAACTATCAACCTTCCGAATTATAATTGTTTTTCCCCTTGCCTCCATTGGGCTCTAAATTTTGCACTGTTGTCAGCTTGGATGCCGAGTTGAAGAGGAGATCATTCTGCCATCATGCAGTTGGCTTTTGCCTTGAGAAGTAAGCCCTGAAAGACCACAGAATGTGTGGCTGTGGATAGAGATTTTACATGTATGTGTCCTTATTAGAAGAGTTCTGTGCACTTACCAGAAAGAAGGAAACCCACACTCCACAGCTACATAAAATGGTGTATATGTCCCTTTGTTGGGTCTGAACTCTAGTGCCTTGTGGCAGGCAGTGACTTTTTGTTCTTTATGCTAGCTGATGGTCACATAATGGATACCTTATTCATGGCTAGGCCTGCTACATATTAAATACATATATTGTTCTTGCTACTTGTTTTGATTACATTACAAATTTCCTACAAGGAGAACATGAAAGAATAAAAAAGCTTACTTGTTTCCCCTGATTCAATAAAGGTTGAAAAAGATTATATTTCTCTCTGTGTTTTTATTGTCCTTGTTTATTCATCAGGAGAGAAATAAATCAGGGACAGGAGAGCTTTTCAAGCTAAACAATGAACAGTGTTAGCTCATGAATAAATTGCCCTAAGAAAATGCGGGTTGGAATTATAAGAAAGACCATCAGGAGTGAAAGATTCTAAGTCAGCCTTTATAATGGTATACGAAAACAACCCTAAACCCCAGTTTAGAATCATCTTAAACTGACATTTGAAAGATAATATAAATGCACAACACAAAAGTCTCACCTCATACTAGAGAAAGACAGTTTTTCACTCAGAAGATCCATTCCAATCCTGTGTTCCCAGATGTGAGTTCCACAAGTGCTCTCTTGCAAAGCTGAAGTTCCAGCAGAAGATTATTTGCACCCAGTAAATTAATGCAACATTGCTTAGGGGCTTCTGACTTCCCAATTTTTGTTGCAGGTCTCTTTAGTGTCTCGTCGCAAAGGACACAATGACTGCTTGAATGGTATTGCGTGTAAAAGATGTTTCATAGTCAGTGGACTATGATTAATAATGTTTAATCATGATTAACTTCATTTTCTTGATATGCTTTTCATTAATGTAGCCGTAATGTGTAACCTTTAGGTGATTCAAAGGCCTGTTAGTGACCAGATGGACAGATTGAGTCCTTGAGTTAAAAGTAGTATCTTTTAATTTTTCAGCCAGTTGGAGATTATAAACACTACACACTAACAAAACATTTGTTAAAAAAAAGATTCCTCATGCACAGCAACCTCCCCAGTTTTTATTTTTTTATTTGCAATATTAACTAGAAATTCTATATTAAAGTAAAAAACCCCAAATAGATCAACTAATTGTGGTATCTGCCACATCAGACAGGCTTCTGAACATATGAAATTTCCTGTTGCAGTCAGCTTGTATTGTCTTATTTTTGACATCTTATATTTTTTTCATTTATGGAATCTTCTTATATTTTGAATCTGTTATTATGACTGCTGTAATTTCTAACAGCTAGGTTTTCTATGGCTTGGCTTGGAGTTGGATGACAATAGTAGGTAAGATGCAGTCTACATTCACCTCCATGTTTTTGAATGAGAACAAATTTCAGAACCAAAAAAAAAAAGAAATCTCAGATTCATTACAGCAGTTTTGCAAAGTCAGTCATTCCATCTTCAGATGTGAAAATTATAAATTATTCTGTACTGTTGTAAAAAAGGAGGGATAAAAGTGGGAAAATTGTAGGGGAAAACATACATTGAACAGTTTATTCAGATAATATACATTTTTTGTAGAGTAATATGTTCAATGAATGGTATTATACCCATAATAAACTTAGTCAAATACTGAGAAGAAAGGTAATTGAATAATTTATTCAGTGAAAGATGACAAAGTTCACTGAATAATGTATTCACTGAAGAGTACTTAGCTCTAAATTTTTTTCTTAAAATATGTAGAGAAATATTTCAGTATGTTAAGGTTTGTCTTTTATCTTGCTTTACCCTGACACAATACTGAGTTTAAAAAAATTTAAGTGCTAATGATAAGAAATCTTTCAAAGCTTCTCTGAGTTTGGCTTTTCTTTTTCATATGTTCTCCAGAATTTTTAGCAAAGTTTAGTTGCTAAAAATGTCCATAATCCTTCAGAAGCCATATTCAACTCTATTAAATGTTACATAATAATTTTCTTGTTAAAACCGTACTCCTGACACATATTGTTTTCAATAACAAGTGAAAAATAAATGTCTTTTTACATACTTATTAACACAAATCTCCACATCCTGTTCATGCTGACGGTGCATGAACAATCCTTGTATTCCAAATGCAAAGGCAAATTTAAGTACAAAATTCAGTGTGTTCAAGGAAACCCATAGGGTGCTAAATGTTAATCTCCCCCATGATTCCCATCTATTCTCATCTCCAGCAAGAGAAAATGCAATGTCAGGCAGACACTTAGAGCTTAAGAAAGGAAAGATAGACAGGACATGCCATGGGTCAACAATGGATGCTGTTATCAGACAAGTGGGTCACAAACATTCGCTTGAAGATATTAAACTAATTCTACGTAAGAAGTGACTAGTTCACTGATAATTAGCTGCATTTTTATGATGCATATAATTTCCATGATGCCACAACATCTGTGCTAACACTATCAAAAAGATGATAAAGATGAAAGTAGATAACCTTCAGGTTAACTCTAATTGGAATACCCTTAAATTAGGGGAAATGACATCTAACTTTAATGTGCAATAACACCCTTATCTTTTCGGTCAGGTCCTGCTAATTTGTTTGTGTACTATAAGTATCAGTCATTTTTTAATTCTCTTGTGGGTTGCATACTGTGGCCTCTAGTATTTGGATGAAATTTAATATCCAAACTTTATATTCTTAATGAAAATAATATATTTTAATGGCTTCCTGTTTTCTCTAGGTCTGACTTTTTTTCACTGGCATCTCCAGTAAGGAACCTGAGACCTATCTGCAATATGCTTTGTATTTCATGATTCACCATGCATATTTTATCTATTTGCATAGCAGTTAACTATACAAGTTTTTCTGAACTTCAGTAGCAAATGTAGGCCAAATGAAATGGAGAAACACAAAATAAGTTGACAGGTTTCTAGACAAAAGGAAAAGATCAATTATGAAACCAGTTTCATTATCCAGTGATGCAGAAACCAGCAGTGGAGAGAGAGTGATGTATTGTTTTATCTGCTCACACTTCTTGGGTGAAATCACTGGTGAATCTTATTAGAATTTGTTATGGCATGATCAATTCATAAAATGAAGAAATCCCACTCAGGAGTGGAATTCATCTCAGCTAACTTTCATTGTCCGTAGGTTAGAACTTTATTTGGTCTACTTTGGTGTATGGTTTCCTTATCACCAATTAAAAGACATAGAAAAGGATCCCAGATAACTAGGCTAGACTTAATGTTCAGCTCTCTGTTCCTTGTTCTAAAATTATAGGAACTCGATCTAAAGTTCTAACTGCTGAACATCCATTCATTGCACAAAACTCTACCGTACTCCACAGCTGGCACTGTCAGGTAACTCTCCTGCTACAAGAGACATCTGGGGAAGGCAAGAAAATTCAGTTCGTCTTTAGGCCCTAAAGTTGGGTGCATTACTGCACAAAACAAATTTTAACCAAGGATAATGAAAAAGTCCGGGTAGTTAATGCTTTCTTTGACTCAGTCTTCAAAAGAAAGACCAGCTATCCTCAGGGCAGCCAGACCCCTGAGCTGGCAGACAGGGACAGGGGTCAGACTTGAGCCCCCCCGATACTGTTCTGGGCTCCTCGCTTCAGAGACATTGAGGTGCTGAAACATGTCCAGAGAAGGGCAACAAAGCTGGTGAGGGGTCTAGAGAGTAAGTCATAGGAGGAATGTCTGAGTGAGATGGGGGTGTTTGGCCTGCAGAAGAGGAGGTTCAGGGCAGACCTTACGACTCTCTACAACTCCCTGAAAGGAGACTGTAGTAAGGTGGCTATTCAGCTTCTTCTCCCACACAGCTAGCAACAGGACAAGGAGAAATGGCCTCTGCACCAGAAGAGGTTCAGGTAGAATCAGAAAAGAATTTTTTCATGGAAAGGGTTTTTAAGCCTTGAACGGGCTGCCCAAGAAGGTGGTGGAGTCACCATCTTGGGTAGTGTTCAAGAAACGTGTAGGAGGGGCACTTAGTGCTATGGTTTATTTGACATGGTGATGTTCAGTCAAAGGTTAGAGTTGATGATCTGGGAGGTCTTTTCCAATTTTAATGATTCTATGATTCTATGAAATGGGGAATAAGGTGCCCTATGCTGTCTCCTGTGACATACAAAATATTTGTGTTTCGCAGTTGTAATCCACCATCCTTTTCTAGTGTGACATAACTTCTCAAAATGTTGAAATTATTCCATGTGTAAGTAAAAGTAAATGTTGAAATTTCTCATATTACTGTACAGCAAGGTGATTTACATTTTCAGCTCATGCCATTATTAACATGTTGCTGGAGGGAATATAAATATTTTCCATGTAAATATGTAAAAATCTCTCCCATTTCCTTTATGAAAGTCACAGAAAGACTAGCACGTAGCTAGTTCAGGTCATCTGGAAGACTCAGATGGAATGGGAGTCTGTGTTATTCAGGTGAGGTCTGATGGGCAAGTGATGCTGTCTGTTATGAGAAATAGTCATGCCATGACACAACACCACTGATATATCAGAGCTATCATTTCAATTCACATTTCCTGAATATGTAAAATGCAGCTGTTAAGTAATTTAATATTATTCTGTTGTTTTGTCCTCCTGGGACAAAAGAAAGAAATCATTAACTTAGAGTGTTTGTATATGGTTTTCCCTGTAAGAAACATTATTGTTTCATGAATATTTATGTGAATACACTCATATATATATATATACACACACATATATATATATACACATATATAAAAAAATATATATGTATAATATAATATATACTTGCTTACATAAGATTTCTTCTGAATATATGTACATGCGCATGTATAACTGTGTGCATATATATATTTGTGTGTGTACAAATTATTCTGAATTAAAAATACACAGGAAACTGCCCCTTAGAAAATTAAAACCAGGTTTTTTACATGCTGAGTCATTGAATGATGTTTCTGTAATTACAGGCACAAATTGCATTATGTTAGATGGAAAAAAAAGCCCAAGCAAATATCTGAATTGAGCCTTGCATGGCTAAGCCTAGACTTGGGCAAAACTATTTTTAATTTTAGGTATATCTGAGACTATGTAATAATTTTTGCTATGGTTTTGGAAATTCTAACAAGGTATCTACCAATCACTTGACAAATTCCATGTTGTCATTTTTAGAAATAAAGACTTGAATAGCGGTCCAGCTGAGAATGTAACTGCTTATGCATGTGTTGGAACATGTGGTATAAACTGCGGTCCTTGGCGTTCAAAGCTCTACAATGTTTGTCTAATCTGATGCTCCTCTTCCCAAAAGGAGTGTATTGTAACATCTCATAGATACAGCAGAGATAAGATTCAAAAGACACAAAGGATTATAGTTACACCTATACCATAGTTCACTGACTCCTCAGATTACATCATATTTCCAGAAAAGGTCATCAGAACCTGGCATGCATTATGATGTTGGGAAACATTGCTGACTTCATTTCATATCTAAAAATGCGCTGGAAAAAGAAGCACTTAATACTAAGCAATGAAAGGAAACCATTGCTAGTATATGTACTCAATTTATATAAGCTGATAAATACATATTGCGGCCTGGTTTTCAATTTCAGAAATGAATGAGCGATTAATTCATAAATAAATATCCCTATATTTTCTGCTTAAAAGGTAAAGATGTATTAGATGTGTCCATTCAGTAGAGCTTATCACTGTGTATGGTCATATAAATGTTCAAAGTTTTCAGGAAGCAGAATTGCTATGCAGTAGAAACAATTTTCCAGCACATCTACCTGCAACACTACTTTTGAAATGAAATATACTGGAAACTAAATATTATGAATCAATGGTATCACTTGCTGAAGTGTCAATGCTTGCCTTTCATAAATCATGATGTTACTCAATCTGTCATAAGGCAGAGAACACAAGGCTTTACTGTATCACTAGATCAATGACCACGTAGTTATTAACCATGCCTATTGTTTTCCAAGCATGAGATTCTGCAACTTTAACAGGATTTGGTCATTTAAGCATTAACTGTGTACATGTGAAAATAAATTGTTGAAATCATTGTGGACCTTTGCTATGTAGCATGACTAGTTTATGATCTGCACTAGAACCACTTCCTTTTGTTGTGATTAAAAAATATTTTATTTACAGCAGTGATTATAAATTCTGAAATAATTTATTATAGTGGATAAGAAAGCAAGGCACTGAAATTTTATCAAAGAGTTTTGACTGACATTGATAAATACATAAAGATAATAAATGTTGATCTGCATCTACCAAAATAGTCACTGTTATTAGCTATTGGTCTTGCTTGTTTTTTCTGAAAATTAGGTGTACTTGTAGTATTATCAAGTCTTGTAAGAAAAACATGGACACAGGATCCATTTTTTAAGTGAACCATAATGCTAGTCAGTAATTTAGACTATTTGCAAAGCGTAGGACTTATGTTCAAAGAATCATTCGTACTCTGTATATATCTTTATGCCACATCGTGGTGGTAGCTCTTGCTTGCGTAGCATCCTTATGTGCCTTGCATCTTCCATGCATGCATTTGCAAAGATTCCACTGAAAAGCAATTAATTCAATTGTAAAACAGAGTATATTACATATTTTAGGTTTCTTATGAACCTACTTAATCAACAAATAATATGAACATAAATGATGTGTTAATGTAAATCATGCCTATTTTGCTATCAACCTATGCCTAAATTAATTTCATCATCTTGTCTTTCATAAAATCATGACTGATTAACTTTACTTATCAAGTTTTACCTCTATGTTTGATAATGCAATCCCTCTAAAATTTGAATAGTTCCTTAAGAAATGTAGCTTCACTACAGAATCAGTATATAATTAGCTTCTTTAAAGTGCAAAAAGTTCCTTGTCTTTATAACTGGAGGTTCAGAGGAAAGTAGTGTGGATATTCTTGTTCTCTATGACAAAATAGTCTAAGGCAGACATACTTTCTGATTCTGAGCTTTCCTCGCTGTCCCTTAGTGTCTCTTGCAAAGCCAGAAGCTAGACTAGCTTGAGGTGACACTGGGAATACTGATGATATATCATGCTTGCCTAGGGTACCACTATTTGTATTCCCTAACACAGCTGGAAATGTCTTCCTTGTCAGTTGAGTTCTTCAAACATTCTCTTCTGATTTCTCAGCATCAGCATCTGAGTTAAGCTTGATGATAGTAATATTAAAGATCCAGAAACAGACTCAATCTCTTTTGAACCAAGATGTAATCAGAATTGAGAAACATGTCAGATAGAAAAAAAAAAAGAAACTCACTATCATATCTGATTAATAAATCAATTGTATTGCCTCATACAATTAGTATGTTTAGTTATTCTTCGGCTTTTTTTTTTTTTTTTTAAATTATTTTCCTGGTGGGACAACTTTGGAGAGTCTATCCATATGATAAACTAACAGGAGAATAAAGAACGATGAGAAAAAAACCCACTACATTATTTACATGTTGTATAAAATTTAAGAGACAGAAATGTTGAAATTCTTACGTCTATCAGTACTTAGAAAGCATAATATACTAATAATTGTCACAGCAGTGGTATCTCAAGAAGTTGAAAGGTTATTGTTTTTGCCCACAGTTAATATATCCGGCATTTATGCCATACATCACAGCTGCTTGAATCTGAGTCTCCAAAGTACTCTGGCCTAGATAATAGTAATTTTATATGAATTTACCTCAATATAAATGAGTACTTTCTCGGTGTTCTGCAAGACGATCAAAACTTCAGGTGCAAACCATTTTTAATACTCTTACTTTTCTTAAATTTTCTTATACTAATCCAGATAACAACTATAAGAGTATGTTTTATCACAACTCTAAGATTTTCTTTCAGATATTTCATCTTGTAGAGATGTGTTTATTGTGAAAGAAGTTGAGAGCCTTACTTGGCAAATCAAGATATTTCACCGTGTACATCCAATTATTCATGTTTAGCATCTGATTAAATCTCTGTAATAGGTTTTACCCAATGTGCTGAATGATGTTCAGTTGAATTTTATTATTGTGTCCTGCTTCATACAGCATAACTTCATACATAGCTATAAATGTAACAGTCACATTTACTTTGGCTTCCTAGGATAATTTTAAGCTTACCAGAAACATGTTTAGTCCAAAGTTTGGGCAGACTGGGCACTATCAGACAGCTATCTCTGAATTTGGAACTTCAGGAATGAACACGAACATGTTTTAGCATACATGAAATATAACAACAACAACAATAATAATCAGCAGAAGAAGTAGAAGTTCAAATACAATTTTCTGCAGACCTCCTTTTCAGGCTTAAATGGTCAGAAAATATAGGATCAGTCATATATATCATTATTCTAGTAGTCCAATAAATAAGTTAGTATCATATACTTCCTACCTTGTGATGATCTTGAGAAACCACTATCAGCAAAATGTCGTAATTTCTTCTTGTTTTGTAGTACATATCTTAATTTCTAATATTTCAATAATGCCATACCTTTAGAAGATGATCCTGAGAATTTAGTTACTGTGTATCTAGTGTACTTTTTATTGAGTTCATAAAACAACAACAAAAAAATATTATGAAGTCCAGCTATCATCAATTTAGGAAGGGATATGACTTCATGCTGGGATTCATTCGACATAATAACAGGCCTTTTATTAAAGGAACATGCTGGAACACTAAGTAAACAGCAATGTACAAAAATGCCACAAGGTAAAGAATTCTCTGAAGGTTCCTCTGCAAGCAATTGAGTTGTGGAACTGGCTATCTTTATCCTTGAGACAACATTTATTGCTTTCTGAAACCCTCCAGGAATTGTCACCGGATGTTCACTAGGTATTTCTAACTTGTAAACATGGTCACTGTCCTCTGAAAGATTTCACTTCCTTGCAAAAACCCAAATAGGTTGAATATACCCAAGCTTGATCAAATATCTATGTGAAAACATAATTTCTATTACTCTGTGCATAAAGCGATATATCCAGGTATCCTAATTAGCATAGTGGGGGGAAAGGAATCTGGAAAGTAAAAGGCAAAAGGGTTCTCGCCTTTAATACATTTAGCTGTGTTTGTAAAATACAACCCTTCATTCTTTTTGTAATGTTTTGCAAAATATTACAAAAATTTTTTTAGTTAGTCTTAACTTGCATAAAACATTACAACTCAATTTCAGCATCCGTTCTTGGTAAGGATTTACAGGCTAATTTTTTTGCTTTTCTGAGCTTGTGGGGAGTTTTTTTATAACCATGTAATATGCATACTTTAATTACTAAAGGAATGTAAGTATTTTTTGAATGAACAAGAATCTTAATCACAGAAGTATAGAATCATAGAATGGTTTGTGTTGAAAGAGACCTTAAAGATCATCTAGTTCCAACCTCTCTGCCATGGGCAGGGACACTTTCTACTAGACCATGTTGCTCAAAACCCCATCCAACCTGGTCTCGAACATTTTCAGGGATAGGACATCCACAGCTTCTCTGGGCAACCTGTTCCTGTGCCTTCCACCCTCATATTAAATAATTTCTTCCCAAAATATAATCCAAACCTACTCTTTTTCAGTTTGAAACCATTCCCACTTGTCCTGTCACACTTTATACCCTAGCAAAAAGTCTCTCTCCATCTTTCTTGTAAGCTCCTTTCGGGTACTGAAAGGACACAATTAGGTCACCTCAAAGCCTTGTCTTTTCCAGGCTGAATAACCTCAATTCTCTCAGCCTTTCCTCCTAGGAGAGGTGCTCCATCCCTCTAATCATCTTGGTGGCCACCTCTGGACTCACTCCAACAGGTCCATGTCCTTCCTGTGCTGAGAACCCCAGAGCAGCACTGCAGGTAGGGTCTCCCCAAACAGGAGTAGAGGGGGAGAATCACCTCCCTCAACCTGCTGTCCACACCTCTTTGGATGCAGCAGTTGGCTTTATTGTCTGCAAGTGCACATTGCTGGCTCATGTCCAGTCTCTCATCCACCAGCACCCCCAAGTCCTTCTCAGCAGGACAGCTCTTGATCTATTCATCCCCCAGCCTGTATTGATAGTAGGGGTTGCCCTGACCCAGGTGCAGTTGAGGTACCAGGTACAAGACCTTGCACTTGGTCTTGTTTAAAAAACACCGTGAGATACACCTGGGCCCACTTCTCAAGCTTGTCCAGGTCCCTCTGGATGACATCCTGTCCTTCGGGGCATGTCAACTGCACCACTCAGCTTAGTGTCGTCTGCAAATTTGCTGAAGGTACATTGGATTTCTTTATGTCATTAATGAAGATATGAAATAACACCTGTCCCAATATGAACCCCTGAGGAGCACCACTTGTCGCTGATGTCTGCTGGGACTCTGAGTATTGACCATTACTCCCTAGATGTAACTGTGAAACCAATTCCTTATCCATCTAACAGTCCATCTACTGAATCCATTTCTCTCCAATTTAGAGAGAAGCAAGTTGTGAGGGACCATGCCAAATGCTTTACAGCAGTCCGGATGAATGAGATCTGTAGCCCCTCCCTTGTTCACTGATGTATTTACTCCAGCATAGAAGGGTACGAGGTTGGTCAGGCAGGACTTGTCCTTGGTGAAGCTATGCTGGCTGCCTCAAATCACCTCCCTGTCCTCTATGTGCCTTGGTAAAGTTTCTAAGAGGATCTGTTCCATGATCTTCCTGGGCACAGAGGTAAGGTTGACAGGCTGGTAGTTCCCAGGGTCCTACTTGCCACCCTTTTTACAGAAAGGCCCAATTTTCCCTTTTTCCAGTCACCTGGGACTTCACCTGACTTTGGTGGCTTTGCAAGATACAACTTATTATATATGAGGGATATCAGATCCTACTTCAGAATGGAAGTCAAGATTAAACCATTTCATGAAAGACAAGGTAAACTGTGTTTACACCATATCTGTTGTTTTCATGCATAGAACCTCATCAAAGATTACATGAAAACAATAAAACTGCAACATTTTCTTTCTTTTTTTTTTTTTTTAATGCATGTTCTTAATTCATCTAAAAGAACCAAAGTCTTTGGTGAGGGCATTGTCTATAATCAGTGCTCTGGGTCTTACCTTGTTTCCATAAAAACTACAAAGAGGTTCCAAAACTGAAACATATACTTGCTTTTGTTAAAAGGTTGTGGCATTGAAAGATGATGATAATGAAACAAGAATAAACTAAAGGAGGAATTACGGAACTTTCTGAATCATAAATTTCAGTCTTTTGTGCTGGACATATTAAACTCAGATATAAAACTCCAAAGATTCTGAATTCCAATTTGAAAAGCTATTAATTTTTTAATGCATCCTCCACTACTGGAAGATTGTTTCAGAACCTGACTTCTTTTAAAACTATAAATCTAATTTCACACACACAAAGCAAAGTCTTCATTTAAAATCCAGTTTACCTCATCAGTGTCTTTCAGTTTAAGTAACTTTCTTCCCTTTTTGTTCTTTCTGCGCTTCTAGGTAACACTCATGCCAGCTAACTCTTTCATTAGCTTAAAAAGCTTAGGAAAGTAAGTTTTACTTTTCTCCAAAAGATTTCCAATCACTCTACCAGACTTCTGCAGCAGTTGCCGTTTAAGCTTCTGTATGATGGGCAGGACTATTAACCTTGTTAGACTTCCAAAAATTGTGGGTGAACTCCTCCAAATACAGCCTTATCAGCTTTACTGCAGTACTTTTAGATTCAGTTAGTCAATATTATGTTTCTTGCACTAGTAGTTTAGGATTTTCTGTTTTTCTGACTCATCTACTTGCTATTTGATCACAGTACTGGCTCTGTTTCCCAGTGAAAAGAACAGACTTTTCACTGATTTTGTGAAATTTATATGTTCTCATGGATATTGATGCCTTGTGTTTTTCCTTATCTCTATCAATTGTTTCGCACATTTACGTTACTTCACTTAAGCAGCATTCTCTAAGCCCAGAAGAAGAGACGCCACTTGATTAATTCCTATTTCTCATTCTACTTCTTTTTAAAATTATTCTTATGAGTCACAGCAAGTCTGTCACCAGGAAAAACATGTACATATCCATGGATGTTTTGAATTCTCATCTCTATTGCTGTTCTGTTTTCTTGTCTTATTGCTGTTTCTAGCAAATTTTTCTTATCTCAACCTGTGATCTCTGCCTTTTGTGCCATCCACTGGAGGGGCAGGAAGGGGAGTGGCCCATGGTCTTTGTATAGGGAGTACTAAATTGAGGAATACCATTCCTAAATCATGACAGAGCACCACTAAAGCACTTTCTTTTGCTTGGTTTAGTAATTCTTGCTGCACTGCGGTGAAAATTTTCCAGTGACATAGCCAAAGGCTGACCAGCAGTTTCTTTCACACTGACTGTTTCAGAATGCTTTTCAGGTTCACATGCAGAGCCTTTTGGCGTGTGGGTGTGTTTGCTACATATCTGTCAGTTCTTTTAAATGAGAAGTTCCCTATTTATGTGGACCTGCCTATTCTTCAGGTTGGTCCACAACCTGAGTTTTCTCCCTTGCATCCTGCTTCTCATCTGCAGGCTGATTTCCTTCCCCTTGTCACTGCGTACTCTGTGTACAAACTCTTTTCCAGCACCAGCCCTAGATAACTAAATCTTTCCCATTCTGCACTTAAGAAGAGAGTAGCTCTTTTTCAGTGCTGTTTTATCTTTCACCTTCAATCTCTTTTTCCCTTCTTCAATGCAGCACACTTGCTTTTCTGTTCTACATTTGCTTTTCTACCAGGCTTCTTCATAAAATCATAGAAGTGCTGGTTAGAAGGAAGCTCTGGAGGTCATCTAGTCCCAGTGAAGGGATGAATACTGCCAACACTAGATCAGGTCACCAAGTTTCCAGCCAAGTTTTGTGAACTTTGAAGAATGGAGATTCTACTATACCTTTGGGTACCATTCTGCTGATCATTCTGTTTTAGTTTTGCTCTGCTCTCTTAGTGGAGAATATTTTTTCTAGTATCCAGTCTGAACATCCCAAATCATGATATGTGGTCATTTCTCCCAGTAATAATCATTTGTCACTGCTGAAAAGCACCTGGCTCCATTATCCACAGAACTGTCCTTCATCCAGCTGTAGGCAGCTCACAGATTCCTGCCCTTAGACTCCTGTATTCCAGATTAAGCTTTACTCAGTGTCTCCTTGTAGGCTGTACCATAGGCTTATTAATACTCCTAATTGTTTTGATACCCTGCTACTGGGCCCCTGTGAGTTTTTCACCACCTCTTTTGCATTAGTCTGGCCAAAACTAAACACAATATTCCAGGTGTGGCATATACAGTTTATGAAGAGAGTGTACTGTTAACTCCAGTTATGTTTGATATCCATTGTAACCCCATGGCCTTTCATCTGGGCTGATACTAAGTTTGTTGGTTCTAAAATGGTTCTGATGCCTACTTGTCCCCAGTTGAGTATCTGCAAGTTTGCTTTTGGTTTTATCATATTGTTTTTTCAATCAAGCAACTGAACAAGATCAGCCCAGTATTGCTCAGTGCTTGCAGTTAGGTATTGAGCCACCGTTTATTGTCCTTTGAGCCCTGAAGTCTGGCCACTTTTTAACTAGTCTCTTTTCAGAGTTCTTTTACCTTGATGTTGTAGTCATATGCTCCCCAAAAACATGCTTTTTAAAAGCAAAGATCAGAACCCATGTGAGGTTTCTCACGAGTTCATAAGACAATGATTTGTTGAGTAACACACAGCAAAATGAAGTCCCGTGTCAGCACTTTGAGGTAGCCCTCTTTCAGAGGAAAAAAAAAAGAGCAAATGGAGAGAAAGAAAAGACTATGCTAGTTATCATACAGCTCTTAATTTCTCTGCCAAGAAGATCACAACCATACAAAAGCAAATGTTTTGCTCTAACACTTTTGTGATGGGAAGCTGCTGAATATTCGCATGTTCCATTGGGTATCAATGCAGCCTGGAAGATGGAAAATAAAAACCTTCCCTCAAAGTATTGCTTCTGATGAATTCCTACAGTTAGAAAAGCCCAACATGTTCGTAAGTCAAAACCAGATTACATACCAGACAAGTGAAATAATTTCTAAACATTTGTCTTTTCAATATTGTTTTCTCCCTCCCTCTCTGGCTCAACCACACACTCCAGTGCACAGACACTCGCAGATGTCTGAGCCAACCTGCCAGCTGTAGCTTGGGAAAGAGTTCTGCATCAGGATGCTTTCATCTGCCCCACCCTGCCCACAAGGACAGATGTAGACAAATTAAAATATCTGGCAATCAGGTTTGGATTTCAATGCACTGACTTCTGAAGCTAAACACATCATGAGGAGAGTTTGTGCCTTCTGCTTAGAGATGCGAGTCCTTACATTTTCATCAGCCAAGCGATCAAAAAGCTCAGAAGACAAAGCACTTATTCTTACCAGCAAGCATTAAAGTTAGCTCATGGCAGCTATCTTGCTTCAGTTTTCAAAGTACAACCCTTACCAGACTGTTCTATCCAGGGAGAGTTTTTCTCAGAACTGGCCTTAGAGGTACAACCTAGCCCTGGTAGATTTCAAAGTCTCAAATATTTATGCATGTATTCACTAAAAACGCATTTAAGTTTACATTAAAATGACAATTATAAGATTGCAAAGGTTAATTTAAAAAGTCTGCATGTTGTGTAATTAACTGACTCTAAAATACAGCTGCTGTGTTTGTGTGGTATCTCTGTGTTTTGAAATTCCTGTGATGACATGAAGTCTCTCTGAATCACAATAACACATTACTTAGCACTGTTGTTCACCCTAATTGCTCTGCTATTGGAATTCACAAAAAAATAAAAGCAAGATGTTTCCATACACTCAGAACATATTCATGGTGGCTTAAGAGAGGCTATTTGACATTTAAATCTCATTTAGGCCTCATTTGATTTTGCATTTAAGATATCTTGGTTCAGTCGCTTTCTGTATAAGTGTGATGGGAGCCAGATTGTTTGGTGAGAGCATTTTCTGACAGTCTACATTGTGCTGTGAGCATGGGTTTCCTCTATAGTCAGCTTCTCATGGTGTGTATTTAGTGAATCTACAACATTTTATGATTGTGTTTCAGTTTAATTTTGAAAGATGCCTTTCTCCTCTTGCACTCCTACCTTCCACGTTATTATTTATGTGCTGTGTATCCATTTGTTTGCTCTCATTGCAATAAATGTCTTTTAGCTTGCCAAACTGATATTGTTATTAGATGGGTTTTTTTAATTGCTCGTATGCTTGTTATCTTTTGTGTCTGAATTCTTTTGCATTCTATTTGCCAATTCTGAGAATGTATAGAAAATCTGTTCAAGTATTTATGAGTGAGGGCAGGTGAAAGCACATTTTTTATTCAAAATATTATTTTATATGCTGTCATAAACCCCAAACATATATAATCTTTAATGTTTTCATTGGCTTTTCCATATTTTGGATAGTACCTTTATGCACAGGGAAAAGACAAACTATAATATAATTTTTAAGTGTTTACAGCTTGAAATTACTGAGCACCTTTTTTACTGGAATTTTTGATATTTTTTAAATACAATCAGTAAGCATTGTAACTAAGGCATTTCTAATACAGAAGTGTTATATTTATCTGGATTTTATGGTTGGAATAGATTTTCTTTTTCTGAAATCTTGATCATATGAAGAGAATTTGGTTCTCCTGTGAGACTGTTGCACTTTGTAACAGTGAGATCGTAGTGAGAGTATGGAACAGGTGACATCTACCCAAGCCCATAAGCTTTGAATTTTCTGCTTTATTTCATATGGAAAATCAGGATACAAAGCTTTACACTTTTATAATATAAAGTTTACATATTTCAAGTCTTGGCAGACAAGCATGAAAGTTAAAATTGAAAATGAATCTTGATTCTTTCCCTGAAGCAAAAGTTTAATTGTGTTTATTACTGCGTAATTCTCTTGTAACAATTAGCCCACACATTTTTTCACTCTTCAACAAAGGCCCCAATTCTGCAAATACTTATTAGCTACTACTGGATGTTTCCGAGGACTGCACACAGAATGTAAAGTTAACTGCATACATAAATTGTTACATGGTTAGATATGAACTAACTTCAGTTAGAAAAATTTGGAAACTTAAAGAAACAGCAAAAAAAAAGTCATCAGTTTCATATATCATCACAAAACCTGAGTCTACCGGTGTTAATGCTTATGCATGGTTCCAGAAGTAATTTGGTAAATATTTCCATGGTGATGAATTTCTGTAATCTAACTTTTATCTCAGTGGATTAGTTCTGGTGGCACATCTGCCAGAATGAGGCAGCACCAGAATTGGAGGGAGATGGTACAGTATGTGTAGCAAACACATTGATTGTTTAATTCTGGGGCAGTAACATTTTTCCCAGTGGCACTTTACAGCAAGGAACCAAATAAAAATAGTTAGGTGACTGATTTATGTAAGCAGATATATGGAACAATAAATTCTTACTAAGATATGTTTTTAAACAGGGAAAACACCTGTAATTTCCATAACTCTAGTCTTTGAACTTGTATATAACTTTACTCCTCTTAGTTTTTTATTTTTATCACATACTGCAATTGTGTTTACTTCCAGTGTATTAGCAGTCCCTTCAGATTCCTGGTAGAATAGTGAGGATCTACAATACCTCAGCCCTGCTATTAGTTCCTGACAAAGAAAGTAAAGCATTTTGCATTTGTCCTGGGAAGCATGCTGGAGTTAACACATCCTGATTTATTCGTTTCAGCCATTAGCCGCAAAACAAAATAACGTGGAAATGCTTTTGGTATCCTGTGGTTCCTCAATTTGTCTAGTTTCTGTCTTATGATTTATTTTTCCTAGATTCCATTGTCACCAGTCTCAGCGGCACCCTCCCAAATTCTGCAGTGACACTCTGGAGATAGGGAGGGCAGGCACGGCTTCCTCTTGGAGGCAGGAGGTCAGGCAGAGTGCTAGAAGGGCAGCTTGGGGTCACAATAATACAGTAGGAGTACAGGGAGTACAGTTAGGTTAGCATATTGTTCTGGTGCTGAGAGCCTTTTTCAAACTCTGATCCATCTTCATCCTCGTAATTAGGCAATCTGCGCTTTCAAAGAAAGTGTTGCTATGAAACACGTTGGCAAATGAAGGCAAATTTGAGGCCTCCTCATTTAAGTGTTGGGCTCATTGTTCTTGGTGGTGTAATTGGTGATCAAGAAGGCAATAAAACGGCATGGCCATTAAACGGCCCGAGCTGAAATTGAAAGGGGAGCATTTATATGGTGCAAGCTGCTGTGTGGAGGCTGTAACTTTCACCCTTACATGAACCAGAGTTTACGTAAAGGCCTGATGGCATGGCTCTTTTTTCACCTCCAGGAGGCGGGCAGAAAAGCAGGGAGGAAAAAAAAAATCAAAACTAAATAGAATTAATGAGCCTTCACACATTGTCCTGTTTCTTTTGTTGTGAAAAAGCTGGGCAAAAATTAAGTTGGATAAGAGAGGGTGGCAAAGAAACACCATTAATATCAGGTTGTAAATTCTACAAAACATTAACTTCATTACATGGCAATTACTGTCTGTAATTGGCAGAACGAAAGATTCCACTTTCTCATCAGTTACTGGTTGTATAGGACTCAGCATTTTTTTTTCTTGGCAAAGGTCACACCACTGCTATAAAGAATACCTTAATGTGAACCAAAAGTAAAACAGGTTCTTTTTGCAAATAAGCAAGGGTGTTAACTATTAATTGTTGCTAAACATCTCACTCTGTTATTTTGTAACAAAACACAGCTCACAACTTAGAAAGATAACATTAATGATGTAAAAAGGAAAGCTTTTATTATTTCATGACTACTTGGTCCTACTTTTTGAACAGAAGAAAAACATGAACTACAAAGAAACAATAGTTGCTTTTGAAAATAACTATCTCAAGAATTTCTTAAAAGTAATTTTCAAGGGTGTGGACCGCAACAAATAATATGCTGTATGAAGAAGAATTCTAATTTTTTCAATTTCTGTTATTATTACACCTTTGGATTGACCTTGCTTTTCATTTATCACTTACCTAGTGCATTTATGAAAATATTCCACATATGCTGTGAACTGAACTGCATGCTACCTCAGATTTATGTATGTAACTTCAGCTGAAGTTCATGTCCTTAAGAAATATGTTCAATGTCTAGTGGATTTTGTTAGTCAGCTGTAGAGGAAGACATTTAGTCTAAATCAGTCTTGAAGTTTTCCAGAAGAAGTTTTAATTTCAAGAATTACATAACAAAGGAATATTATGAGGCAAGAGATTCATTTTTCACATAGATATAAAAGATAAAGTTCCTTTTTTTCTTTTTTCCTTTTGATCACAAATGAAGTCAAACAAGAGTCAAAATTTCAAATTTCTGCCAATGAATTTCAACCTTCACCTTAAGACACCCAAAAAAAACGGAGTGAGGAACCATGCCTAATTTTATTAAAGAAGGATCAAATGATATAATTTTAATTTTTTTTTTATTAACAGAAAACATTGAAACACCATAGAGTCAAAATGTTTTCATTTCAGTTTGTTGGATAGAAAACATTCAATCCCTCCTGCACTTCACTCTGGGCTGTAGTTCAGAGCTGCTGGATTCCCACTGCTCTCTGCTCTTTAGACTCCTTCTCTTTCCACACCGAATGTCATTTCCAACGCGTCAGACAGGAACCACCAAAGAGTTTTGCCTCTGGGGGAGAAGAGCTTCTGGAGTCTGAGTGGTCAGCATAACTTCTTTGAGATGCGGATATTTTATCATGGGCAGATACAATGCTAATACGAAAACAAAATCAGTTCGGTTTGCTCAATACATTGAAATGATAAAAAATTCATATTATACTAATTCATAATAAATTCTTTCATATCAGCAGAATAATATTTCCTGATTAAATATTCAATATTTGTAAACAAAATTTTTACATTCAAAGTCACTTAACAATCACTTTCCAAGTAAGTTTTTTTTTTATTGTTTTCACTTAGTTTTACTCATTATTTTTAATTTGATAAAAGATTTTTCTGATATGCTTCATCATATTACTATTGGAACTTAATGACTTCGTAGTTGATATTTTCTCTGTGTTTATCTCCTGAATTCTTTACTTTTCAAAGTGAATACTGCAATCTCCCATGACAAAATAGCCAGAAAGGTTCAAGAGCACATCAGTATGACAGAAAAAGGCCACAACAGGAATGCTTTCACCATGTTTAAACTGGTTCAAGGGAGAAAAGGCATAAGATCTCCCTGAGGCTAATAGTCTGTAGCTTGGAATATGTGTGAAAAAGTATGGATCTGTTTGGGTTTTTTTCTGAGAAATATGAAACCCAGTGGTGAAATGGAAAGGTGGATGAAAGATGTCTGAGGAAACTGCCAAGAAAGAAAATGAGGAAAGTAAAAGTATTCACTGCCAACGAGCCTTTGGTTGTCATGTATACATGGCCAGAATCTGGCCTGTGTTGAATTGCATTTTGAACGATATTTGATCAATCAAAAAAAGAGAATGAATTGATTCAGATATATTGAGACATCATTACACTTTCTCATCTGCTAAGTGTTAGAAAAAGTTAAATTTTAATTGGATCACAATGCTTGCTCTGCGGCTACTACAGCTACACAATGCTTATAGAATTGTACAACTAATTTTTCTTCATGGGAAGCTTGCAAGAGCAGTATTCAGCCTGGTTTTGTCAATGGTAGTATCCACAACATATGAGAGGAAGGCACCCTGACAGCAGGTCACCAGCTAATTTGATTTACATCTGATATTTGCCAAGTCCAGCGCAAGTCCTCAAGTCTTGTGCTCCTATTTAAAAGAAGCTCTTGCCGAAGCAGGAAAGCTGTGCAGTGGGATTCAGTGCAATGTGATGCTCTGACTGAGCAGAAGTTCTGCAGGCAGCAGAGACAGGTCAGTGTTGCACTCCTCACAGACCAATTAGTACTGCCTAAAAAGGACACGAATGAATATTCTTCCACAGCGCTGCATTGTTCAGCAAAAATGTAACAGCTCTACCCAGTGGAGTGATGACTTTGCCAGGCTGTCCAAGTCTGCCCCATCACACAGCACCACACCATAGGACCTGCACCACAGGTCCTATGAGGTGGGCAGGAGGCAGGAGGCCAGATCCGCGCTCCTTAAGAGAGGATTTTGCTGGAGCAAACAAACATGCACAGACAAGACTGATAGTGCTTTCATCAGTATCAAAGTAGGAACAAATTGATGTACTACAACTGCGAAATATGTCTTTCCTAGTCACTTTTGATGGTCGTTTAGATATAAAAGTTATGTTTGAAAGATGGGGGGAGAATACTGGCTGTAGGTGGGATATATTTTGTGCTGAGGAGAGAAAGTAAGATGAGGACAGAGATAACATTTTTGTAAGACTTCTATTTTTAGAAAACAATATTCTTCTTTCTTCTTTACAGTATTATTTCACCGTAGAAATACATTTAATATGATCTTTTAATCTTAAGTAAGTTCCACAGATAGTGTTAATGTTTTCAAGAAGATCTTTAGGCTTTAGTCTTTTAAAAGAAGGCTTTAGTCACTTTTAAAATTATAATAAAGGAACAGGAAAAATTCTGCACAACAGGAATAGTCTATTTTGTTACTGTTAGAAAAGTAGAACTGAAGGCAAATCTACTAGAAATCCTCTAAGTAACTTCTGTCATAACAGAGGGCAAAGAGTTTTAAGAAGGAGGAAGATCTAAAATTATGTAAAATCTAAATTTTCACAATCTAAAATGTGGAAAGAAATACAGATTTATTAATGTCTTGGTCTTCTTTCTCATAGACTTTTCTCCCCAGCTGAATGAACAGATCCATCCAGAAGTGTGCCTGCATTTGGTGCAGTTGTTCTTAACAACACATTCAGCTCCACTGGAACTGTCAAAGGTGCCTGGCATACCTGGAGAATTTAGTGACTCGTTCATTCTTTGAGCATGACAGTGATGATTATCATCAGCACTCTTAAACTGCTTCAGCAGCCTGCACCCTGTCTACTTACAGGAAAGAAAGAATCTGTTCTCAGTCCTGTTTAGTCTTTGGCCTCTTTTCTTGGAAAACCAGCCAAGACCCAGGTTCTGACAATTCCTATATGCTGAAGAGTAAACTCAAGTTAC
Source organism: Falcunculus frontatus (assembly GCA_013398115.1). Taxonomy (NCBI): domain Eukaryota; kingdom Metazoa; phylum Chordata; class Aves; order Passeriformes; genus Falcunculus; species Falcunculus frontatus. Next base: position 2,082,261 of record VZRV01004953.1, on the reverse strand, counting down.
AACCTGAGTGTTGTCCTGTACATTCCATTTCTATGTATTTCGAGAGATGGTGATTTTTAATTTGAATTCTGTGGCCGTACAGAAATATAGTTTAAATTAGTACAGCTTTTCATCTGTAAACTGCAAAGGCTTTCTGTCTCTTAAGCATGTGAGAGATACCTTTTTTTGCAAGGATCTCATACCTTTATCTGGCTTTGAATCCATACTTTTTCAGTGACTGTACAGTGCATTTTTGCCATTGCCACCAAAGCTTTGGTGATGATTTGTCAAAGTATATTTGTGGAGTAGGGTGTAAATACAGAAACCTCAGGCTCAGAAAATGCAGCACTACCTCACACTGAGAAAAAGTCACAGAATTATAGATGTGATGTCATTAATTTAAGTCTAACCAGTCAATTTAAGGAATACCAGAGATGTGGGACAGGTAGTTTCAGGGGACAGCTCAAGTCAAAAGTAATATCTCAGCTACATTTTTTTTTTTATGTGGATATCACTAGTATTTTCTGATGAGGCTAGAATTGAGTGACACTTAAAAGAAATCAGTGATTGAAAAGGTTTGGGTGTCTCTTTAGAGTTCTGGGATGTAATAAGATTCATGCCAGTCCTGCAAGTAGCATTTTTCTTTCTCTAGCTGGATGTGGGATTTATTCCAGGCAGAGGCCCAGGGAGTGATATGGCAATCCATCTTAGTATAATTATGTGAGCACTGCCACATAAGATCTGATGCCCTCAGGACAGAGCATGCTTCCAACTGCTTTGTAAAATTATCTTAAATACTTCATCAGGGCAGTTCACATTCCAGCTCCATAAGTGCTTCTTTCTAAAGCTTCACGGGGATGTCGGTGAGGGAATTAGTCCACACCAAGCTCATTTCTGGCACATTGAAATACTTGTGTTGGTATGATATATCTCAGAGGATATATTACATGATGAGATAGGAGTGAAAAGTATAGAGTTTTGGAAGTGTCATAACTGCAGCAGATTAACCATTTCCTACTGTTCACATACAAACATCTTTCCTTATTGAGTCCTGCATCCAGTACGGGCCTCCAATTTCCATTCCTTACTGCTTTTCATCTCTTAATCCTATTTACATTTTTCCTCTGAAGTCATATTAACTGTGTGTCCTGTTCTTACTTAAATAGCTGAATTGATTCTGTGTTTGCACTCATGTTTTGAATTTGAGTGCTGTTGTACCTGACATGTACCTTTTTCAAAGGTTTTTGCTTTTCAGATACCCAAACACACCATGAACACCGAAAGACTGTAGAGGAAGTGACTTGTATTTGACCAAATTTGAGCCTTTTTTTTGTAAATTTCACTTCAGTCAACTGAGTGGGCACCAATGGAAAACTTATGGCTACTTGGAGGATGAGCGAAACACACTCTATTGGCATAATTTACACCACTAAATATTCTACATGCTAAATTTCCAAGTTTTTAAAAATACATTTTTATAGATTTTTTTTCACTAGAAGTTATTACAACTTTGAATGAAAATGTAGTATTAAGTATGTTTCCATGAGAATTTATAAAAATGTCTCTGAAACTTAGAACATTCTTCTGTTACCTGGTGCAGTAATTTCCTGCAGGGAAGTTAATGGCAAGTCTCCCAGTTTAAGGAGTTATATACCAGACTGATGGTGGTGAGACCCCTTTATTAGCATTGACATATGTTTCTGTGTGTATTTTCATAAGAATGCATATTCCTACTGATTATTTTCTCATTCCCAAACCATCTTGACCATTATCTAAACTGTTGCAATTATACCAACAGTGGCTCCAATAGAAATCTGTTGATTTCTTCACTAGATAGGAAACTAAAATCCTGCTCACTGTTTGATAGCTACTTTCCTGCTAGGCTTGCACAGGAATTATGAGAGCATGGGATAACCCTTGGCTGGAATATGGTTCTGGAGACAGAGAAAACCACAATCGTCAGAGTTACTGTAATTAATTAATCTGCCAAGAAATCAAGGAACACAGCCATTCCTGGGAGCTTTGAAAAAGACCAGGCTGCAGCTCATCCACCAAGGAAAAAAAAATAACAGAATATTTGTGAGATTTAGCCAAGTGCCGCCACAATTGCCCGAACAATTGCTCTCCACCTGGTATCCTGCCTGTCCCTGCATGGCTCAATGTTGCAAATTCTCTTCTGTTCTACAAGATCCTTACTGAAGTTTGGTAGATAATGTATAGAGCTTCCTTCATTATAGTCCTTATCATTCAGCTGTTTGCATGCACTCATCTCCTTCAGCTGCCTCTTTGCTCACCTCCCAAGCTGGTTTGTTAAGCTTTCAAACTTTGATGGCACCTAAGCTGTGGCGTTCTCACTGCAAAACCCAATGTATACCAAAGAAAATGCTATTATTTAGTAACTTGTCTCCAGTCATAAGCAACACCTTTGCTGATTCCCTGTTTTACAATTGTGCAACCATTTGGCAACCTATTCCAGCAGGAGAGATCCCGCAGCTGAGACAGCTTTCCCTGCCAGTAAGGCTGAGGTTTAGGGCTAGGAGAAGGCCGGATGTGCTGAGCTGTTGTTTTATGCAAGATACGTAACTGTTGAAAGCTGTTAGATTGCTTCATTGACTTGAAAGCAACAAAGTTTCATTGTATATTTCTCAGCCTGACCTGTAAGTTTTCCTTTCTGTCTTTACACCAACGCTTCTTCTAGTCCCTCTAGCCTCTTCCTTAGTTCACAGGCCGCAGACATCCATAACCCTGCACTCCTTACCCTCTTCTTCTCAAGGGTCTTTGTTCAAAAGTGAAACGTGATGAAAAAACAATACCAGTGAAGAGTTCCTCTCTTTGCATTTTAAAGCATCATTTCTTCTGACTTTTATTTAAATGACTTTTTTTTTAAAGTAAGAATTTAGGGAAGAGAGAGGATGGGTTTGTTTTGAGTCCTCTGAAATGGTAATAATTCTGAATTTTATGTTCTTTAATAAATTTATGCTTCAATTCCTTGGCTGGCTACAAAAGTAAGGAAAAGATCAGGATTTAAGATATAAACACACTCAAGTACTGTCAAGAATGTCATCATTATCCTGAAATAGGCTTTTACAGTAAATAAAAAGACAAAAGAAACAACCTCCCCTTATTTTCCCCTCTTTATAAGTCAGTTTTCTAAATACCAATGTTACCTTTATTAAAGCTAAAATTTTCTTACTAATCTCAAATATGTACTTCATTCCTTTTTAGAATATAATACTTCATGTAGCTGCTTATGATTTTCCCTGCAAAAATCTCTGGAAATGCCATTTCTACTAATGACAATGTATACTGATAAAAACTCTGATTTTGATGAGTAAATAACCATGAAAGTGAGTTATTTATCTTGATAATAAATTGTGTGAGGAATCATTTACTTTAATCCTAAATTTACAAGAATGGTCACTTTATTATTTCTTCTATTTGAAATCAAGAAACCCCTTATGATTTGTTTTGTACCACCATTGGATAAACCTTGTAATTATGCCCTAGAAGGAGAAAAATTAAATCTCTGACTCTGTGGTTTAGCAAACAGGCATAAAGTAGTGAAGTCTATCTGACAAACTCTTTTTGAACCAGAGGGTCCTCTATGTGTCTTCTTTGTGATACAAATCCAACCCAACATAATTTCTTTTCTAGTCTAAGTGGCCTAGATAATAATGCATGTGATTAAAGTTCTTGTTATTTTAATGAGGGAAACATACTTCGTTTACTGTATAAATCATAAGCCAGAAAGTTGAATGTTCATATTCCCACAGTGTGAGATCATATTACACAATATACTTACTGTCAGGAATGAAGACAAGATAATTATGGTTTTAAGGAAGCATAAATCCACCCTTTCTGGAGCACAAACGAGTAATTAAAGAACTTGTAATTGGTTGTTGTATGAAGAGATTTTACAATCATGACATTTACCAGCCATTTCATTTGTGTCTTTCAGAACCCGGATGCACTTTCTTAAGAGTTCATTCAGCCACTCGAAACCGCCCCAGTGAAATTCTCTGTTTTTGCCACAGATCTTTACATCTCTAAAAGTTTTCAAAATTGTGTTTAAGCATAAAATGGGTTTTATTTTCCCTTCATATAAAGCATTGCAAATACTAAAGCTGAGAACCCTAGAAAGTGAGGCTTGAAGGGCATATTTAAAATTACCTGAAAAAGACAAATATTACAATAATTAATACAGGAATTTTTATAAAATACAAAGCTGAATTATGGTGCTGTTATATTAAAAATTAAAGTGATTGAACCTCCTGAAATTTAAAAATATTCCTTTTTTAATGGGTGGGAAGGAAAACTTGGTGCATGATTTCTCTGCCATGCATACAGAGAAAAAATATCTATCAAATGATTATGTCCAGGCTTTTTGATAACAAGACTCTGTATGAAAAAAGAACAAAAATTTCATCACATATAAAACATCAAATAACATTTGCTACTGAGACACCAAATCAAGAAGAGGGCAGTAATATCAAGTAATTTCTTTCCATCAATGATATATTTTGATTAAAACAACAGCAAATATTTGTAGATACTTTGGTACATTTGAAATACTGTAATTTAATCTAATCTGATAAAAACATCATATGAAATAGTTCTATTTCAGAATTTCTTTTAAAATATCTGAAAATATGATAGAAATCAGTAAATCTAGGAGAAGAATAAACCCATAAATACCAAAATCCATATATACCTATAGAATTATACCATTTAAAACTATATAATAGGATGGTCATCTTAGCTTTGCTTGCATTGCTATTTTTTTGTATATATCCATTTCCTGCAGAATACAGATTATCATCCATTACTAAGCAGTTTTATTACTTTTCCTCAACATCAGAGCAAAGTGAGCAAAGAAATAAACAAACAACCCCTCCAAACAAAACTAACTAGAATTTTTATTCCTGCCACAAAGTGGAGTTTACTCTCCAGAATTATCAGGTCATACAAGTAATCCAAGAGCCTTGTCCATATAGAAAAACTTCCTTCCTTACCTCAGTTCTCTCTGCCTGCATTTATTTTTAGTGTGTTTGCGATGAGGAACTGTTCTTGTCTGCCTTGGCTACAGCACTGTGTTAGTAGAGGAACTGGTGTTTACCATAATGTATTTAGAAGAAATTTATCCTGTTCAAACATGAGATTTCATTTACTATATGAAAGCAGTGTATCTGCCTGGTGACTGCTTAGACAATTGCCCCCTGGTCCTTAAAAGTGTCCAACGATCTGTGAAAGTTGGCTGGGTCTGCTGTGTGCTTAGGATAAAATGTATGTGATTTGCTGCTATTTCATATTTTTTAAATAAAATAAAGATAGTAAGATTAAGGTTAGGAAATTTTAAAATGCTTCAGTCCAACAGACTATGTAGTCCATTCTTGCTTTAGAATACATTGGAGATGATGCAGAGATTGAGTTCCCTAGGAAATGAAAGCCTGGTGAAGTACTCCAGGAGATGCAATGAGTACTTCAGGTATCCAGTGCAATATTTGCATATATTTGCAATACTTGCAATAATATATGCAGTATTTGTATAAATTCAATGTACTTGAAACTTACCGGGAAGCATTTATGTTTTCTAAACAAACTGTCCTTACAGGTTTATGGATCCAGTGTTGTACATAGATTTTCAAACAGTAAAAGCTGTGAAAAGAAAGGAAGGTATTTTTTCATTCACCAAATTACCTCAAGGTCAGAATATAAAGAAAAAATTAAAAGAACCCTCTACAGCTGAAGTATGTGCAAAGAGGAGGCAGCCCATTGGTAGCACTAGGTATTGCTAATGGAGAGGGCAAAGCAATCTGTGAATACATTGCTGTATCCATACTAAGATGCTTTTTTTATATTATTTACCAAAAAGTGATGAACCTGCAAGGTCTTCAACAACATTTTGATCCCCCGAGCTTGCACGCCAAAATCTTCTTATTTGCAGTAAGACAAAATCTCTAGAAGAGATTAGAAATGAGTGCTTCACGGCCAGAACATGGCAGTGTTTCCTCACACAGTCTTTCCCCCTGAGCTTGGGGCCAGGCCAGGCATTTTTCTGGGTTGCAAGGTGACCACGACAGTGCAGCACTGACTGACCACTTTTGGCTCGAATGCCTTCCAGTTGGTGGTCGAGTCCTTGAGCCAGTACGTGATGTATTCCCAGCACGGCGGCTGCATTTGAATTGCTCAGATGATGAAGTTGGCCAGTGCTGGCACATAGCAATGGGGTAACCCAGAAAACACACTGTGCAGCCTAGCTCAAATACTACATCAGTGTTGCTGCATTCCCTGCAGACAGTCACTTGTCTGGCAAAGAAACAAGGTTACAGATATAGAGAAGGCTCTCTAAGTGCTTAAGCTCCAGTTTATGTTATGAACAGCAGCACCACGTAATTCAGAACTGTCCCTGACTATGTCAAAATGTCACTAGTTTCCTAGCATATGAGGCCACAGTGCTGGCATTAGAAATAACATGTTTTTCTTTTGGCCGGAGGGGGAATTGAAATGCCTCTCTAAATAGACCTCACTTCTTGCCATAAACACTATAGGACACGAGGATTAAAGGTTTTGACTGAAGGCAGCATTCTTTGTGGAATTAGAAAAGAGGAATGAAAAAAAAAGAAAAAGAACAGTGTTGATGTGTAAGAGCAGAGTTGTGCTTTGTGTTATCCATCACAGAGTGTACAGCAGTTGTGCAGGTTCACCAGCACAGCAAATAGCAATGAGGAAAAGAAATTCAAATTACATGAGTCTTTAAAAATATGTATATGAAATGTGTCAATATATCTATAATATGTATATACACACACATGCATATATATGTGTGCATACTTCCATGTGATTGGCTAAAATAGTGTGTATATATATACACACACATTTTAGCCATCATCCTGAACCTTTTCTTTTGCTCATGAGTAGACTTATTATACGGTTTAGATATTGCAACACTGCAAAGTATGTCTTTTTTTAAAATATCTTTAGATATTCGAGGGGAATTGAGAACAAAGACTCTAAAAGCAAGAGATTTTTTGTTACATGCAGGGTATCACAAAATGCTGCTCTTCAGAGAATTAGTGAGCCAAGATTCAAATACTTATCCAGTCTGCATAAGCCAATAAACCAACCTAATTTTTGAAATAAATTATGCTTTTGCACTTGTAAGTACAAAATATTGAGCTACATGACTCATTTATGAAAAGTTTATTCAGACATATTAGGAATATACCTTCCATATAATGATCTGTTAACTTCCTTAGAGAACCACCCTCCACAATTCTACATGGAGAGCCTAGAGATCTGCTTAGATGTCTCCCTGTGTTGGAAGAGTACAAAAGGTTAACCATTTATTTATTCTGTTCTCAGCCTGTGGAAAGACTAATCATTTCAAGCAGAAGCAGTATTTCCTATCCCTGCTTCCCTGTTCTTGCTTAAGAAGAAATCTGTGAACGTTATAATTGATCCATCCCTTAGTACAGCAAACAGCAACGCTGTTAGCTAAATGTTCAGTTTTTCTTTAGAAATACCAGTAAGGATCCCCAGTGGGCTCCCTGTGAGCCAGGAGCCAGGACTGCTGGGAGCTTTCTCATGTCCATCACGGCCGAGCTCATCCCACTGCCTCAGCCCGGAGCAGGGCAGCAGAGGGAGCACTGAAGCAGACCCTGCCCCAGCCTCCAACCACTTCCCTGGGAAAAAGGGTTCCATGACTGCCTGGAATTGCAGAGTTTGAAAACCTTTACTTGCTCTTTGCTGCTGATCTTTTTTTTTCCCAGTAAGGCTGAAGCCACATACACATTAATATAATTATAAAATTACTGATACTTTGTTGAACTTAATTTGATTGAAGGTCAAATAACAGTTTAGATTGATTCTAGTAATTTTTGATGTCATAATTTTTTATTAATGAAAGCAATATCAAACCTACTCCATGTAATTTACATCTACTCATTTGGTGGACAACATGACAACAGGAGTTCTGTAAACATCAGCTTAATGCCAGTATCTTATTTAAATGATGTTTCACCTTTAAAGTAGAAAGAGAAATACTTCAGCTGCAGAAGAATACTGTCCATTGCCCCCCCACACCCATGACAACAATTCAAATGACTGCAAAAAAAAAAAAAAATGCCATGACACTTGGACATGAGTGTCAAGATAAACAGTCAAGGGTTTGTGAAGTTGATAGTCGAAGCAAAAGGCATGAAGAGTGTAATTCATGGCCCCTAAATCACTGATTTATCTCTCCTTGAGGCAATGAATTTGGCAAAAAAAAAAAAAAAGTAAAAAAACTTCTGAAAGTTAGACATCCAAATCTACCACTTACCTGTATGGATGCCATGATTTCCAAAGTTCTGGATATTCTCAGGTCCCACTGACTTCCCTATCAATATGGACAAGTCAGAGCCTTTGAAAAAAGGCAGATCACATATTTAAGAACCAAAGAATGATTGAAACATATAATTGCAAACATTCAAGATTAAAACGACTTTCTTTAAGCATTGTTCTTCAGATTCTGCATCTTTATAATAAAGATGATAGTACAAAGAGACAGTTGTGAGAGCTTGTTAAACTGTGCAAACATAAAATATTAGGCATAAGAATGCTATTCATTATCAGGGGAAAAAATTTAAAAAAGAGTAGGATTTGGAATTTGGAAACTGTAATAATAGTCAACCTGCTATGCCTAATACTACTTAATCACAAACTTAATAAAAATAGAAATATACAGTTCCTTTTAGAAAGCTAACAAATATTTCCTGATGTGCACACGCTACGAGTCTTGTTAATCACATCCTGATCCATTGCATGCTGTTACATATAGCAACTGGATTATGCAAGAGGGAAAAAAAGACAAAATAAAAAATCCTATCCAGTTCACTCTATCTTTCTGCTTTTTTTTTTTTTCTTTTACATTGAAACAAGCATGAAACAAGCAATAAACGTCAGTGGGTTGGTCGTCTGCTTGACACACAATTTGATCACATTGTTCTGGTTTAAGTGTTTATTGTTAACAAAATTGAAGCAGCTTCTTTGTAACTGTTTGGTTTTTTTGTGCAATCAGTAAAAGGGGCCAGAACTGTGGCGACTTCTTTTGCATGCGCTTTACTGACACCTTTTCTGAAATCGCGTGTAGTATGATCAGTCCAAATCGAAATAAATGGAAAACCTGCTTTAATTACTGACTCCAAAATATAATCAAAATCCTTATCAGTGCCATGGAAGGTCTCTTGTGTTTGTAGTCTTTTAGTTCCCTGTTTTAGTTAGAGAATAGCTGAGCAGCACAGCCTAAATCCAACACTTAATTTCATGTTTCACATTTAAAAAAAAATATAATTCCTTAAAAGCAAATCAACCCACAGTACAACAGATTTCCTAAAAGCAGATAGTGTTTTGTGATGCACATCCCAGTGCAAGTCCTCACTCTCGCTCAAAGCTTCAAGGCCACCAAGCAATACCATACACGATGTGCATCAATGCTCTCACTTCACGGCTGTTCTGAGTCCTGGGCTGTGAAGGCTGCTTTAGGTTCTCTGCACCAAACAGAAACAGGTGAGCCATTCATTTTGGGTTTTTAAAATCCAGCCTTCCTTGACCTGGACAATTTAGCAAGGAGAAGAATTAGTATTCTTTTGGATTTCTGGAGTTCCCACAGCCTTGTGGCACCTGAAATGTACTCCTCAAATGTACCCCTTTTTTACTGCACTTTAGGGAGGGCAGCTTAAAGCTTTTAATTCCTAGGACCAAATTAGCAGCTTTTCAGCACTTTCTATAAGATAAATGCAACTGTTCTGGTTTTTTTAAAATTAATTTAGCAAACAGAATAATACAATGATTGGGAAAGAAAAAGCAGAATCACCCTAATCAGAAAGGGTTCCAATGTATCTCTATTCACTGCTGTGCTCGTATTGATCTTCCATAGAAAAATAGGTACTGTGCCCTGGAAAGCAACAGTCCCAAACTACAGCTAGGACTTGTAGTATAGAACTCACTCAATGTGGACTCCAGTGTATTGCTGGGGAAAAAAGGGGTTAATGTTGTTATAGTCCATGTGAACAGGTGAAGAGCAGGTTGCACAAGAAATTGTTTGCATCTGACACTGCTTAAACCTCCTGTTAAAATCCTGCATACAGCACAAAAGTGGCAATTTTTAGAAGGGTGTCAAAACTGGAGATGATTCAGAAAAGACTTGCAAAAAAAATTTTATTGCTAATGAAAGAGAAGGTTGAGAGGTGACTTGATCACAATGTATCATTCATAAAGAGAATCAAGGAGCGGGTACAAATGAGCTCTTTAATCTGGTGGTGAAAGGCATAACAAAAATCGATGGCTTGACATGGAAGCCAGACAAACTATCATCGCAGGTCTTTGAGTCACCACGGAATGTCCTTTTATGAAGCAACATGAACTATTGGTCTTGGCAGGGATTAGAGGCTGCACTCAAATGGTGGTAACAGGACTAAGCTGATCACTTCCCTCTCCTGAGAACCTAAGCATAGCAGGCAAAGCCCTCTCTTACCATTTGGTTTGTGTTCTCACAGACTCAGATACAAGACAAGCAAGTTATTTGTTAGATGTTTGGTGGGCAGGTAGTTCATAAAATCAAACCATCTTTCAACACAAGAGGATGTGTATGTGTGACTACCCTTGTCAGAACCTCTGCTTGTTGAATAAAAGGATGTTGAGAGACAACAGCTTCATACAGGTACCATGATCACGACATTCTTGTGTTACCAGAACTGCATTTAATTACTCTTCTTCAATAGGTTTGTTACAAATATAAGCCTACATTGAATTTTTCCAAGTTAGAGATTTCTGCACCTCGAAAGTACACTTTTACTACTTAAAATTTATCTTTCTTTTTTTTTTTTTCCCCCCCAATTTCCTGCTCTCACACAGAGGTAGAGTGACCCTCCAGCTGTCACAGCCAATAGAATATTTCAAGAAACCAAGCGAGGTTTATGTTCTCTCCTTGGAATGATGTGGTGATCATATAGGACCCTCAGTTTCTAAGCAGCTTTCTTCAGATTAACCACAAATGGGATAATTCTCCAAGTGACACAGAGAGACTGAAATGTCCAAAAGTGCTGGTTTCTCTTACCCATTCTCTGAAAAGTATCTATAGGAAATTCTTATTATGTTTGCAACTTATGGCTCCTGGATGTTATTTTTCCTTTTGGTTGTGGATTCTTCACAGCTGTCTATTGCTTATTGAATTAATTGCTTCCTTGCAGGTGGAGAAATATGGACAACATGGCAGTTGTGAGGATTTGCTTTAGAATATCTGTGCAGCTCTAGGAATGGAGTTGTCTGAGAAACACAAAGGACTAAAGTGAGTGATTGGTGGAGAAAGAATGCTTTGCAGAATCTGGTGCTAGTGAAGGGAGCAGGTTGCAGGATGTTTGGAGTACAGACTTGTGAGAACTTTGTGAGAACAGACTCACAGAACTGAGGAATTAAGTTGGAAGGGACCTCTGGAGGCCATCTAGTCCAACCTCCTGCTCCAAGGCAGAGACAGTGTACATCATGTTGCTCAGACGTTCACATGAAAGGTCTAAGTGTGTGTGTAAGCCTCCTTTTTAGAATTAGAATAAGAGCTAAAGACTTTTCTTTTTCTGATTTTTTCATTATTGTTCTGAATCTCTGTGGACATAATTCTTCAACTGTTAACTGAAAAGACCAAATCTGTATTCAAGCTTTTAGATCTCAGAAGTTTGCTAGATAGTTGTTACTGGTGCTACAACGACAATGACCTCCTGATCTATAACAAGTCCTCGATCTTTGAATCCGGGCTGGAAATTCCCGGTAAATTGTCCCCTGATATGTCTTAGATTTAAATACCCAAAGGAGACTAGAAGATAATGCTGGATCTCAGAACACGGGCTTCCTTCACCCAGGTGAGAAGGATTTTTGCCCGCAGTAGGTGGATGGGCTTTTAAGAGTGTAAGAACATGAGACTGGTAGCACCACAGGTAGGGAGAGTACAGTATTATTTCTGCAAGTGGTGGAGCGGTGGAAAGGAACCTGACATTTCTAGAGAGATCCCTCTCTTGGTATCCTCTATCTGATCCTGTAGTCAGATAGGCAAAGAGTTTCTGAGTCAGAGGTTTCACCCAGACTCTCAATGCCACAGAGAATCTATCATCTATGAATTTGTGTCTTTGAACTCATTTTTACTTCAAGATTTGAGATTTGTTTCACATTTTAACTATGATGAGTATGCAAAATCAATTCTGGTATTTGTTGCTAGCTGTGGGATAATTTTTTTCGGATGTTCAGTGGATTCTACATTGAAAGATAGTCCTTCTTATCTATTTTTCAGTCTTATATGGGTGTAGATATATCTTTGTAAACTGAAGAATCATAGTGTAGTCAGTCTGTCAGGCTTTAGAAACTGCTTCATATCATGATCATTCCTGCTTTCCTGTTCTTTGACTTTGCTAACAGCCTCAAACTATGCTATTTCATGAGTTTGGATGTGGCCTATAATGGTGAAATTTTGCCTAGCATTGATGGAAAAATTTTGCAGATAAATCTCTGGAATAATGATGTCTAGTATTACTCAAGTGATCTACTTCCCCCATTTAGTTTCCCATCTTACTGTGAAGGAATCATGAACATGTGTAAAGCAATCAGACAGACAGATAGGAACTCCCTTTCCTATGCTATATATGTGTTCCTGTCAGTAAGATCAGTGCTTCCTTTCATACCTTCATTTAATGTTCTGGTGTCATTAGCTTCAGGAGTAGGCAGGGTGTCCATGAGCCATGCTGCTTTCTAGTCTGTCTTAATGGGGAGAGAGGATTGTCTTGACTGCTGGCAAGCAGGGAGCAAGGTGTGCATGAAGCAAAGGGTGTTTGCTATTGGACTGATATGGAGGGGAACAGTAGAGCTGTAGGAGATTTAGGAGGCTGGAAAACAGATTGATCAGAAGGAAGCAGAGACAAAGAATAGTGCTGGTTGTTGTCCAGCTCAAGCAAGGATTGAATGATCCCACTCAAATGATAGAAGGAATCAAGTGTGATGGGTCTCCCCAGAAAATGTTCCTGAGTAGGGAAAAACCCTCCAGGCTGTCAAGACGTCTGTCCAGACTGCAGCTAGGGAAGCAAATTGAGTCTCATCTACCCCTCTGAGCCCTTTCACTGAGTGAAAGTACTACTAGGAGAGTCATAACCAGTTTCCAGCTAATCCTTCCTCATTCTTTGATTTCCACGTACTGACTCAGCCCATAGGATCTTCCTACTCCATTCTTTTGAATATTGAGGCTGATAATAAACAGTTGCTGACAAGGATCATGTCAGCTATTCTCCTCTCAAGCAGCTCATTGTTATGGGATGCCAGGAATGCCAAAAAGCATAAATAGTTTCAAAAAGGACAAATTCAGTGGAAAAAAACAAAGAAAACCAAGCAAGCAAGTAAGCAACCAAAAGCAATAGCCCCCCCAAAAAGAACCCAAAAAATAAAAGAAAATCAGAAGAATGAGTGAGAAAAATATTACTTCTTATGTTTTATTTCTTACACTTTTTTCACCCCTAGGAGAGTGTTACTGTCTGGAATCAGATTCTGAATGGTTTAAGGAGAAACACTTGCTAAAACCCACTACAGATTTTATTATATGAAACATATTTATTATAATGAGCAAACAATAGTGAATAAGATCTTAAAATACAAAGATGACCCTAGGAGAAAAGAAGGAGAGCTCATTTTTCAATACCTGGAATAGATAAAAGAACTTTAATTTTATAACAATGATGCTTTGCAAATTTAGGGCTGAAAATCTTTGGTAAAGAGATAAAAAAGTGTTGAATACGTCTTTTAAGTAATACATCAGTAATACAGGTACTGAAAAAATAAAAGGCTAACCTAATTTTAACAGTTATCATTTCTATTGACTTTTTTTGAAAGATATAATTCAGGAAGAGTTCCTTTAAATTCCTAGAATTCTCCAGAGTAATGTTTTTGCTCTGAATGATCTGTAGACATTTAACAGTTAAAACAGAATACCTGCTCAGAGAAGGAAATTACTTTAGAATTATGTGAAGAAAGGTCAAAAATGGGAGAAATTTTTTTTTATAATCAGAAAGAAGGAGAATGGAGTCCTACAAGCTAAAACTAGTACGTAAGCATATCACTACGTCACTATGCTTTGTGTCACAATGTATAAAAATAAAAAGTGGATTTTTTTTTTCTTTCTTCTTGGAAACTACTTTTGATGCTTTCTGACTGAAAGATATTTCAGGCCATTCTGAGTGAATGACAAAATTTTGTTTCCAGATGAAATTTGTTCATAAGTACTGTATACTCTATGTGCTGGCTTTCTCAGCCATTACTGAGAATTATTAATTTCATGTCAGATGTTCCAGCCTTGATTCTCACAGATATTTTGCCAGTTAACTTCTGCCTCATAATCCTCATCTTTCCAGACGGAAATAAAGTAATTACTGGCTAAGTTTTCCTCAGTGGGCTGCAGTCATGAAACTCCCAATAAGTGTTCACTGCTAACAAGAAAATTGCCCCCTTAGTGCTGTGAATAATTTTAACTTTAATATTCCTTCTTTATTTATCATAATATTTGCTCATATTTTTAAAGTAAGCTTGAACATTTGATTCCATCTTTTCTTTTCTGAATAACAACAGAGCCCTTAGAAAAACAACTTTATATCGTAAGAAAAAGGTTCAGTAAGAACTCACAAGGACTCCATTATCAAGAGACACTTGCAAAAGCCATTTGTGTGAGGTGGAAACCTGAATGAGTTTTGCCACCTGAGAATTGTGGGTTACTGGGCATACACTTGGAGTGTTTTCATTACTTTTATAAAAATAGCTGGTTTTATGATTTTGAATGGCAATAGCCAAAAAAAGAGAGCATTCTTGTGTAAAAGAAAATTTTATTGAGCATGAAAACCACTGAAAATAAAAGTAACTCAGTATAGTTAACCACTGGCTTGCCAGTGCATCTGGTAAAACTAGTTGTAAAGGCATATGTCTCACACCTGAATGATTATAGGGAATTCAGATTAGGTTTTCTGGCTCCACTGCTACCCCTAGCTACTGTTTTGTCAGTAAAGTTCCTCTGACGAACTAAATCAGACCAGGGCATGGGGTTGAGCACTGGCACGCCATCATCTGTAGTGTTTACTTTTGAGCTTGCCCTGGCATGAGTTTGAACAGGTCAGCTGATACTCTTCCAGATAGTCCCCAAGGCACAATTCTGGGGGCAGCATATGCTGAGGAGAGTTTCCAGCAAGAATCTGGGATGCAACCACCCTGTCTGAGGGAGGGAGGTGGTGTGTACATCTCTGTGGAGGAAAGCTGGCCATGCCTCACGGTCTCAGGGCCTGAGGAGGCAGCCACAGGCTCTGGAGCTGGTCTCCCTCACAACAGTCAGTGCGAAAGTGTGCCCCTTCAAAGAGTCACACACCAAGTTTTTTTTTAAGTCTATCTGAGATGAGAGTTATCATTTGTATAAGACTTTATTGTTTTACTCGGTGGTACTTACCTGGAATGTGTGAGATTTGGGTTCAATAACTTCATCAGCTCAGCCTCAGGGTATCCAAAACCAATAACTCTTTAATATAAAAATACAGAAGCTGTTCTTGAAGTGAGGAGTGGAATCTAGGTCTGCCCACTCCCAGATGAGTGCTGTAGGCACTAGGCCACAGAGTCATGTTCCCTCTTGCACTCCCTCTTACATCTTCCTTGGATATATTGCATTCTTTCCTCTGCTGACATAGAGTTTCAACAGGAGCAGCCCCCTCCTTTCCCAGCTGTGTGGCTTGTGGTTAATTCAGTCTCCTGAGAGAAGAGAGCTGTGCCTCTTTATCTTTTCATATGGAGGATATTGACTGAGTCTCAAATACTTCAGCCTCTAAGGAACATATAGAAAGGGAGGTGATGGTACAGCCATTACCCTTTTTTTAGGAAGAGGGCAGATGCTATCATGGTGTGGGACCCAGCAAAGTCCCTGCACACTTGTGTGGTGGCACAGAGCAACTGCTGCTCTCTGGGTGTCTGCCAGACCACGGCTGCACTCTCATACCTCCTTCTCAGATGGGGCAGTTTCTGGGTGCTTCTCCCAGGGAACTTTCCAGTCAGGCAGAGAGACAGCCGGTTAACATCACCAATGGCTGGAAGGTGAATATGGATTTCTGAGGCTGAGGTTTGGATCTGTGCCACATCTGCCCAGGCTCTGCCAGGAGACTTATGACTTGCTGGGGGATTATAGTCCCTGCTCTTTAGGGGGTGGAGAAACATTATTGTTCTTGTTGAAGTTGCTCACATTTTTATAAATTTGCCCATTTCTTTATTTCCTTTTTTGGTTTTGGTTTGGTTTGGTTTTGGTTTTTTTCTTATGCTGTGTTCTTATGAAGGTACTGCTTAACCAAAGAACCTTCTAATATCAGATATCTTTTCCTTGTACAGATGCTTGCAGACAAGGATTAATTCTGTCCATAAATCTGGTCTACTTAAAGAGATTCTGATCTGTGAGTATCTCACTGTAAGATATTTCAAGACCTGTGGATCCAGCCCACACTGATTTCAACACAGTCAGCTGAGATTAAGTGGTTTAGATTGTGATTTCTTCTCAGATTTCTAGATTTATTTGATATAGTCAGGAGGTAGGAATATCTTAGTAAGAAATATCAGCTAAGCCTGTTTTTATTTGATAGTTATTTTATATTATTTATTCTGTGAAACAAAGCTTTTGGGCCTTCAGTTTAAAATTAACAGAATTCTGCTATCTGATGGCTTTTCGGGGCTTAATATGAAATTAGTAAGTAACAATTCAGTGGTTGGAAGAGGTTCCTGCAAAAAAAATGTTTCTCACAGAAAATATCATTTAATTGGTCACAGTTAGCTAAGTGCCCTGGTATTGAATGGAAACTGAAAATGAATTTACCTCTTGCCCAATCAACTTTCCCTCTGGAGAATGACTTAAAGACAATGTTGAAGAGGTGCAGAAAGATTACACTTATGTTATCTCTTACAACGAGGTCTTTCAGTGCAGCATCTTACAATATAATTGCAGTAGAAATCTATATATTCTCAATAAACCTAAAAATTTTATATTTCATTGTGTGTGCTGAAGTATGTAACTTAATAACTAGCGTGCATTTTTAAATGCACTCTGGGTGTCTATAATACCACCTGAGTGTATATTGAAATACATTTTCCCACTTAAAAGCTGGTGTAATTACTTCCAGTTAATACACTTAAAAAGTATAAATCCTCTACATTACTTTGTTTGTTTTATTTAGGAACCATGCATACACAGACACATATATTTCTGTCCTGAACTTCTGTCTGCTTTTTACGGTCACAGTACCCATCAGCTTGATAATGATCATTTTGGGTATCCTTACCGGAGTGCCAAACCTCATTCTGGTAAGAGACAGGAATATGACTCTGCTTTCTGTTTTGGAAAACCTCACTCTGGGCATAGAATTTGTGGTCAAAATTACAAGATGCTGGAATACTTCTTTCCCATTACTATGGATTTCTCTTAAAAGTACTATGAAGAAAATTCCCTGATCTTCTGTACCGATGATTCAGGACAATACTTCACTGTGTTCTAAGACACGATGCTTTGAGTTAACAACAAAGCACAAAATGTTTACTCCTTCTTTACAGTATTTTCATGCCCTCTTTCTTCTGTCCCCTTCACATGATTTTTAATCTGTAAAAACTATGCAATGAACCACATAAAATCATTCAGTAAGGAAAAGAAAGGCTCATCACAAATGGCAAATTGTTGAAGAGACTCTATTACCATGAAAACGTTGAATCTGGAAGAATATTTGGCAAAAAAGCACCCAAATATTAACTCCTGAGTATGCAGACCATTTTTTCTGAGTAAATTTCAATTCTGAGTTACACTGAAATTTATCTTTGTATTATTTGTGTGTTCATGTCCTTTATACAAAGTCAGAGTTCTGTGACTCTTCCTGACTGAAATCTGTTTACTGGATCAAGTATACAGTCCTCAAGTAGACAGATTCAAAATAAAATACTGGTGTTAAACTATATTTTAATTCAGCTCCAATGAAGTTGAACCAAAGTAAGCTGTTTGTGTATTCTTTAAAGGAAAATTGGAAACATTGTTGACACTAAAGTGAATACTGCCTTAGTGTCCCATCAAAATGTGTTTTATTGTAAACCTTCCAATTACCTACAAAAAAGATAACTATAGCAAGAATGGTGTCAGAATTAAATTTCTGTGTACTTACAGATCTTTAGGATATCATCAACTTTCTTGATCAGACAGCTTAATTTAATTTGTCTGCTTTCTTTTATTCATTATGTGTTTAACATATATTGAAAATGAGTTTCCTGTTGGTTTTTTTTTTTTTTTTTGTGAAAATTAGTAAAGAAGAAATCCAGACTCAGTTTTTGAGAAATGTTTTAATTACATTAAAGTTGTTAACACTATTGGATTTTTTTTCTCTATATTTCTCCGGTTTGCTCTGGCTAACTATTCTCTATCTCACAGTCAAGAGAACATCTGGAGTAGCAATATTACTTGCTTAAAATATCAGACGTAGGATAAAATTCCTTGCTAAAGCAATCTGGTTTTCAGTCCTTACTGTGTGCTATTGAGAATCCTACAGAGGAAATAACAGGAATGCACGTTATCGTTGCCATACTCCATCTTCCCGAGGAAATTCAGCTTTATTAAATATATCCCACCCAGGATGAGGTTTTAAAGAGACCTCAATCCAGCCTTGAATCTTCATCTGTACTCTTAGATAAAGTTGCAAAACTCATTTGCAAACACAATCTATGTAAGCAGCACACGCCAACCTGGTAGGGAGATTCCTGACTTTTTAGTTGGTTGCATAAACCTGTTCATCTTGACTGGTCATACTTCATATGTACATTCACTAAAGAGAACTGTTTAAAAGCTTATTTCAAGAGCATATGCCTAAAAAGGATAGCATATTTGTTTAATGACTATCATGGTGCTAAAACACGATTATTTTTCTACAGTTGAAATTAATGAATATATACAACAGTAGAAACATTTATTTCAACTGTAAAAATTGACTTTACTATTGGTCAAGGCCTGTCAATCAAATCGACTTATTATGCACTTGAAACTCATTAGCAGTAGAACACTGTAGTTGTACATTTCAAATGACTGATGACTACAACTGTGTGAAATTGCTGCTGAATTCGTCAATTACTGTGTGAAATGTTCATTGTAAAGATATATTTTCACTCAAAAATCATGGCTTTAAAATAATCTCTAACAGTCCAAGGTTACCTCATGTGATTATGGTATGTCCCTCTTTTGCCCTTTCTCTTTTCTTCTGCTCCTTCTCCTCTGAAGTCCCAATGGGACTTCTTTGTGTGGCAAGACGAAGGAATAAATTGATTTGCTGGGGACATTGTGGGACAGTAAAAACCAACTGCTTTTATATTTGAGGTGCTTGGAAGGCTAACTGGACCAGTGGATCAATCCTGGTGCACATTTTACTGATAAATAACCTTATATAGCAGAAATCAGAACTGCGAATGTCACTAATGCAGAAGGAGTAGCTCCAAAAGAGCTTGTTCCTTTGTTCTGCAACAGCCTTCTGGTTCTTTCTGGTCAGGATGAGTGGAGAAGGATTTGAACTTTTTACTGAGCTAATGATTAATACAAATTCCAGTGTTTTCCATATTGCCCACTTCACAATTAATTAAATTCCCTTGGAGACACATTAGAGAATCATTGTACATCTTGGCCACAGACAGTTTTGTGTGGCCAAAACAGCAACAGTTCCTGTAATTTGTCTATGATATAATGAAATTAAGTGATTTAAATAAATTAAAAATGGACCAGATTCAGCTTTCAGTAATTACAAGTCACTGCAGGACTGATATAGCAGAAAATAGCCTACGTGGCTGCTCGCCCAAGCAAGCTCGATGGGACTCTTACTTTTGTCTAGCAGGGATGAGCTCTGGCAGCTGAGGAATCTATATTCCATCTAGTAGGTGTAACACTCTGGGAATTGGGGGACATGGTAGTTATCTTCTGAGGAAGCCAAATGTGCAGTTGATAACACGTAAAGGATGTGGAGGCACATTCTTGGGAAATTTTCTCAGTAGATTTCCATCCTTACACATAGCTGGTTCTTTCTTTCCTTACATTGAGTTGCATGATTTGGGAAACAACTGTAGAAGTCATTGCTGAAAGACATCTGTTTCCAGACAGTAGCTAAAGGAAGAATGGACTTAAATCCTTAAAAATAATCTTCCAGTTTAAAGAAGAGATGGAAGCTGAGCGTACCAGAAATGTTTCATCATGTTCAATCCTTCTTCTGCACACACCCATCTGGTAGGCAAGCAACTCTACTTTTCACATACAATGTTAGTATCCTATAGTATAAAACACTATACTATAAAATACTATAGTTTTCACTCAAATATTTTATGGTGAGAACTAGAAATTTTCTGGCAGTGCTTTAGTGTTCTTATTCCGACTGCAAATCTTTTATGCCACAGTACTGATCCTAAGGAAGCCAAAAGTATTAACAGGTTCGGAAAGGACACGTTTATTCCAGATAAGCACACTGAAGGATTTGTAAACATGTTGTGCATACACAGGTCTACCTCAGCAAACCACTGGTTTCCAGAGGATGAGTGGTACCATAGAAGTTATCTCAGAGTTGACTCATTTCTTTTCCTGAGCATCCCCAAGCCGTTGCCAGAGACAAAATGCTGCCAGGGTCACCACTCTATCAGACACAACATGAAAGTTCTGCTGACACCAGGTTCATCGTTATTGTCTTGTTAATAGTTACAAAGGTGAACTACTTTACCACTGTAACAATTATAGTGATGTCAGCTTTAGTATGAGATAGTTATTACTCACTCTGTAGGATCATTCTAACATGAATTTCTGTTTAGACTAGTTGTCTAAGAATATTCCTTCTTCTGAAAAAAAAAGAAAACCAAACCAACAAAAACCAACAAACCAACCCACAAAAATGAGATAAGGAGTTCTGTCTAGAATTCTTTTCAAGTAGGTCTCAAAACAACATCACATTTAATGAATGTAGTGTAGCCAAGGAAAAATATTTTAATAGAGAAATTGAAATTGTCATTATCTGGGAAATTACACTGATATTTCCCACTTTTTAATTTACTCTAATTTCACTAGCATGTTTTAGAGTAGAAGGTACGTCAGTGAATTCTCTTTCACATTTCATTTTTCAGTTTCTTTTTAACATATTTGTGGAAAGCGACAGAAAGATTCAGAAGGCTTTGCAGCACACCTTGGCTGGATTTTAGTTGGATACTGATGCCATGCCAGTTTTAAAGTGACACACATGATGAATCCAAGCAAAATGTTGGCATGTTTAACTTTTTACCTCAGCCACAGCAACACTGTGCTGCAGTGGAAAGAGAAACTGTAGAGTTTCGCAAGGTTCCCTATTAAACTCTGAGGCACACCTATATTTTATATATATTACAACAGTATAAACCAGTGCTACACCTGAAGACTTAGCTGGTTGAAAATGTAAACACTCAGGCTAATTTATTGTGGGATTATGGGCTTGACTTAAGCACATATGTACAAACCCATGCACTGTGAATTCAGTGAATCACAATGATATCCATTTCACTGACAGTGAACAGAACTGCTCAAGGTTTTAAGGCAAGGAACAGGGGGAACTGAGCAAGTGGAAACCAGCCACAGTCCCAGGCAGGGAAAAGGTCTGGGGGGTTCTGGTGCTGCTGCCTCATTGTCCTCTTTTCCTTTGCCCTCAGCGATGGCACTCCAGGTGGGTTCCCTCTGCTTGAGCTGTGCTTGCTCCTGGGCAGGGCAATCCATCAGGCAGGAGTATTCCCCCTTTGGAAGGCAAGCGTTACCCAGCAGCCATGCCAGGACACCTGCCTGGTGCTGAACTGGCGTCAGGGACCTCCCTGAAATATTTGTGCTGCGTTTGGAGGGGAGTCAGTGGTCAGGACCTTCCATCCTCAGTGTGCCTGGTAGCTGAGCGCTGCTCCAGACATGCCCAAACAGGCTGCTCATGGGCTGCCTGCAGGCTGGCCCTAGGCAACCTGACAGGCAACAGTGTGCATGGGAGAGTACATGCGAGTCAGCTGCTCGGATGCACTCCTGAGACTGCTTTCGAGCAGCAGTGTAGAAACAGCTAATATAGGCAATTATAACAGGAGCGGATCTTCACCTTTCTGAAATGAAAAAAAAGACTCGAAGCAAATCTCAGATCTGAAGACTGACCTCTCGTTTCAGACTCTAGTAGGATGCCTTACTGCCTGGAAAGGATAATCACAACTAGGCAGAGAGAAAAGGTCTGACTGTGATGTTTAATGCTCTACAGGGTCTGGTAGCCTCTAAAACAGGTAAAAAGAGTAAAACTAAGTAATTTTTTTTCTTTGAAATGAAAACCTCTAGCCCAGACCTGAAAAATCAGAACTAATATTTTATACTGAAATACTCTCATGAGGTGACAGCAAAAATCAAAAAAAAAAGCAAACCAAACCCTCCCCCAAACACAACTCAACTCCCTAACATATGTATAATATACATGTATTTGCCAATGTTTAAACTTTAGTGTGATTTTCAGTGTAGTTCCACTTAACTTACTCTAAAGGCTTTAAAGCAGTATATCAAAAGTATTTCATCTCACTGAGAGAGCTCTTAACAAAAGAAAGAATAAGGAAATTAAAAAGTGTAACTCTAGGAAAAACACAGACATTACTTGTTACGTGTGCAAGAACCACAAGGGCCTACAAACAAGCACAAATGGCAGCTTTTTGAATATAAAACGTAATAAGCAATAATCAGTATCTCATAGCATGATAGCCAAAGGCAGTGACATTTCAACAGCATGTCTTCTCTAAGCTTAGATAGCTTGGTAGTGCATATCTGCAAGTGCTTAGCCATGTTAACATAAACCCTCATTAGACAGGATTAGGCAAGAAACAGTGACAAACAGGGTGGACACTAACCCTCTGAGGAACCAATTCAGGCACAACACACTAATTATCCTTTTAAATTGCTTTAAGATTCAGGGAATGAATATCAGTGTATGTGTATATGACTACATGGGGAATTGTGTTTTACATACTACAACCTGTTTGTATTTTGCAACAGTTTAAAAGTTATTTCTCCCCCATAATCCATTGTCAAAAGCTAAAAGTGTTTATTCTTAAGAATTCCAGGGTAATGTAAATTATTATATTTAAGTAAGTAAGTTATGATATTTATGTAAGTAAATTATGATATTTGGATGTTTTACTTTGTTCAGGAGAATACACCCAGGAACTACCTCCTCTAAGTGCATATTAGCAATCCATTTTGGAAAAGCAGTTTAGGAACAGTAATAGCCCCAAGTTCAAATAATGTGAAGTTCAGTAGCTTTCAGTGTTGTCTCCATTACCAGAAATCCCAAGTAAGGATGGCATAAAGAAAAGACAGAAGCAATAACTGACTCAATGAATTGTATTTTGACTTTTGTTTCTTAATTCCTTACTTTCTTTTCAGGTGTTGAATTTGTTACTTGTTATTTGTAGTTATTGTAGTTATTTGTTGAATTTGCCTCTGATATTTTTCTGCAAAGTAGAATTAACCCTCCTACAGTTAGAAGGGATAGTAAAAGGGTTAGAAGGGTTAGAAGTAACCCTCCTAAATTAAACCTCCTACAGTTCTCAAACTATATTGCTGTCATGAAGGCAATCTATCATAGCAAACCACAGTCATATTCTGGGTCTATTGTGTTCATTAGCTGATGGCTTTTTTTAGCAAATAAATAGAAAGGCTTCAAATATAGTGGTGTTAAATGTCTCATACAAATTGTATTAAAGGAATGTGATTCAAAGCAGAGTGATAGAAAGGTGATAAAGTGATAGGTGATAAAAATAGTGAATTCTTCCTCTATATGCTTGATAAAACCTAAATTTTACATTTATTGGCTTTTTATTTTTCCCTTTTACCATCAAATTTTTTTCTTGAAAATAATCTAAGTGCATAAGGTTATTTTGTGAATGTTATTTCACAAATATCATTTCATCAGGAGTGTTAAAATGAATTTTAAATGTAAACGTTGGTAGAAAAAGTTAATAAGGGCTTTGCTTTTAAGCATTTTTCTTTGGAACAATACATTTTATTGTGGTCTTATTTGACCTCTTTGAACAGTAAAAAATAGTACATCAGAAAAGCTTTTACATCTAAAACTAAAGTTAGGCAATTAGTAGTAATATTACTACTACTCTCACTTTTTTATCCTATAACAGTGGAAACCCTTCAAAGTGCTTACAGGTTCATAAGTTTGATCTTCATTTCTTGCTACTAATTTTCATAGGTCAAATTTTCAAAGAAAACTTATTTTGGTTAATAAATATCAGTGACAATATTTTTGTGTGATATTTGACTAATTTTATAAATGCAATTTCAGTGTGGATCTGTCTTTCTGACAAAGAATTAATCAGAATTGCACACAAAAATCTCGTACGTTCATTTCTGACTCTATTAACACAGAATGAAATTCTAATCTGCTCACTTCTGACACCAACATTTTTTCAGATGTATCTTTTACAAAATTCATACCATAAACTGAAAGGAAAAGAATTAAGAGGAGGTTCTTTCTTTCAAAATCTGTTATTTCAGTCAGCAAACGAATTTTTAAAATTTGTCTTTCCTACTCTTTCTGTGTTAAGTAATGAATTCGACTTCATGGATGAGAAATTCAACAGAAATAAAATCGCAGCAACATGTACAGAGAACCCAGATGTACACAGAAACAGAACCTCTTTTGCTTCAGCCCAGTAGCTAGGAGGTAAAAGGCATTTATTAGTACTGATTGTAGTAGGCATGGCCCTTAGTCTAGCATCTGTAGGAATATTATGCATGACCATATCCGTGGGAGAGAAGAGAATCAGGATTAAAACATGGATGGAAAGGTGGTTGAAAATGAAAGAAGAAAAATGCAAGAATGCCCTTTGGTAGAATCCATTATCCTAAACCCCAGTCTTGGGAACATGAGAACACTCTTGGCATAAACATTTGTGTTGAGGTCAAGTGGGATTAGAAGAATATATATTTGGATGCCTGGGGCTATGTCACAAAAAGAAAATATTAATTAAAAAAACAAGCTAGAGATTTTACTTGCCCTCAAACTACATTTTCTTTTAATACATTCCTTAGCTTTTTTACAGTCAGTGGACTTGATTTTGATCTCACTTGTATTGGTTTTAATCAGAATAAGTCAGTATTAACCAGCACATTGTTCTGATATCAAATCAACCTAAACAAGGGGAGAGTCTTACTTAAAGTGTGTTTCTTCAGTGCAGCTGGCTAAAACAAGGCTGCACTTGCATTTAGCGTAAGTTAGGGTTTAATAGCACTAATCTGCCATGTGAAAAAGATGAGGGCTGAGTTTCATAAAGTGGCTTGGTTCGGATTCAGGGCTGAAGCCTCTGGATCCCTGGGAGTGCCTGTAGCAGGGAGGTCACCTCCAGGGCTTACGTGAGGCTTCAGGACAGGTTAACCATAGCAGTGGGCATGTGATAAACCTTAAGAATTTATTTTCTGGAGGACTTCTTCCCAGTTGGAAGCTAAGGATATACAAAGGTTTTTGTGAATCAAGCCTGCAGTGTTCATTTGGAAATTCTGCTGAAGACAATGGCAACCTTTGATTTCATCAGTCTGTCTAAATTAGGAAAATATATTGCTTGTCTGACCTGACCCTTTCCTAATCTACATATAATAACAGTTACACATTTTCTCTCAGATGAGCTGGTCAAGATCAGTTAACCACCTGGCCTCAGCTCTGTTGCCACAGGACTCATATTCAATTTCTGAGTTCCAAGATACGCTGCTGTGTGTTTGTGCTGGCTACTTAGGAAAGGCCTTAAAGAGCCACAGCAGCTAAAACAACAGATCCTTGGGACTTGTAGGCTGTGGAGTGAACAGAAAAAAATTAAACTGCTGTGGGAGTTGAAATGGGATAGGTCAAGGAACCAACATGTTCCTTGCTTGCTAAAGGAACTTGTATTTTTGGTTATTAAAGTTGAAAAAAGTATACTTCTATGAAAAAGTAAAAGAATATGTTATAGTTTTTACAGCATGGTGTCAAAACATAAGGAGTGTTTACTGCTGTACTACTAAACATAATTTTGGCCTGCAAAAATGTACTTCCATTTTGAACCTGCTTAAAGCAACAGCATCCAGTCTTTCCACCTGTTTAAGGATTTGCCTCGTATTTCATAGTGATTATTTGAAATAATAGAAAAACATATTCTTTTAATATTTTGTAGATTGTGACAACTTATTTTGCTGGTAAAGTGTAATGATGCATCATTAGCTGATGAAGGGACTGCCTCAGGAGAGACAATGAAAGAAAAGAAAATATTTGAGTGCATTCTTATACTACTTCCATTAAACAAGTTTGAACTAAATTCATCTTGAGTATCATTAGTTGAAAAAAGCTCATATTTTCAAGCTAGAAAAAGTTAAATGGATTAGTTGATCATTATTTAGAAACCAAATTGCTCAATAAACACTTCATTTTCCTAACAGAACTGATATTCAACTTGGCAATTTGTATAAACAATATGTATGCTCTTAATGTATATGTTTATCTACAATAGTAAATATAAGCAACCTTTTGCCTATCATATAATGCCCCTAAAGGCATTATGGGTTAACAGTGATTTAATCCCCTTATGCATGCATAATATGACAAGCTTTGCATAAATGATAATAAATAATTGGTATATATAAATAATTCATCATTTATTTTTGCAGTAGAAATAGAATTCGTAGACATATTTTAAACAAAGGGAATAGCAAACATGATCTCAATCAGAAAAGGGGTTAAATCACATTACAAAAAACAATGTTTCAAATAATCAAGACTCATGCATGCAACATATATTTTTATTTCTTTCGTGCTAGCATATTATATTGCCAACTTGTTCTCAAGTATGGAACAATACATATTTAGCACTATCATAAAATAATGGAAGAAATAAAAGCTATCTTGGGCATTTAATCCAAAACAAGAGGGAATCGTGTCAGAAAAATAAATGCATGTACTGTGTTCTCTAGAAAATAGGACATTTTGGTGGATTTTATTTTTTACCCTGGAATCAGTTCTGCTGTTTTGGGGAGATTCCTCTAGCCCTTCCAGTGCAGCTAATAGCTGACAAAATTCTAAAATGTAATTTTTTAAAATAGTAATTTCTTATTTAACAGCATTTCTGTGATTGCACTATAAATTGCTAATCGGATTAATTTTTGCATGACATAATACCCTAAAAAGGGGAAAAAAATACAGTGTTACTTCAAAGAGGGAATAGTTTCAACAGTTAAGAATCATTAAGATTTTAAGATTCAATGAGTATAGCAGCGAATTAACTTTAAGAATGTAATGCCATCCTTATTCAACAAGGCAGTCAAATATGCACTTAAGTTAAGCACATGCATCAATCTCATTGACTTTACATTATTCTCTCCAGAGTATATTTCTTTTCATTAGGAAGACACTGGCTCTTAACTACCATCAAACTGCCGACTCAACTTGCTTCAATAAGTCCCTGTGAAGCTTCTCAAAGTCTTCTCTAATTTTGACCAATGTAAAGAGCACTGGCATTTGCAAATGTTGGCATGTCATTTCTTAACCCTTTCTCCTGAAAATTGTGTTTGTAGATTAGATAGATAGATAGATAGATAGATAGATAGATAGATAGATAGATAGATAGATAGATAGATAGAAAGAAACAAAGTAGGAATGATCATAGTATTTAAGGAGATTAAAAATCCTGTGACAAATGAAAGCCTCCCAAGTATTGTGCTCGCTTTTCCCACTGATATTAAATACTGTTGGTTAAGGAACTGTGAGATATTCAGCTATTAATGTATTCCTCTCTACCAAAAAAAAGCCATTATACCTAGATTCTGACTTTTAGCTATTTTCCAACCAAAAGCAGAACCTGACCTCTCACCTCACGACTGCTTAATTATAATATAGAAGCAATGTTATAGCTATTTTGAAAGTGCAAGTTAATATGTTTCTATTATTTCTTTGTAAAGCAGAGAACTGTGATGTGCGCAAATTCGCCTTTGTTACTATCATGTCATGGCCACTCAGTTGTTTCATTATACATTATTCATTACTTTTCATTAGTTTCAACCAATTTCCTGATATTAATTCATAAATCCCAGAAGTTTCCCTACTTCCCATTTAAAATTAGATAAGAACTCTTGGTACTATCTGATATAGTCGCAAATTTAAATAAAATATTGCCTTTTTTTTGTTTTTGTTTTGCTAGCAACTCACCTAGAATTTAAATGTTTTTGTTTGTTATTTTTCTTGGACCTCTCTCCTGACACTGCAGCATCTGACTATGCCCTAGAAGGCATAAGACCTAAAAAGCTTCTTCCTCAAATCCAACGTATCGAGTCTCAACATTCCTTCTCATTTGCCATTTGACCCCAGACCCATCCAAAATCCATAGGTTTGTTTTTTCTTATGAGTTCAGCTGCCTTCACATTGAACTGCCTGTCCATGGGCCCTGCAAGGACTGCCTCTTCTCTGGGGATTCCTCAGCAGTTTGGGCACTCAGGTGATATTGGAGAGCTTTCTGGCTCGTATTTCCTCCACCTACTACACCAGATTGGTTGCCATTTTTCTGGAACATGTAATGATTTGGCCCACTGCAAATGGGCACAAACACAACAAAGAGAAATCAGTGCCTGCTATCCCACAGCTCTGCGATCAGAGCATACACACAGGATGCAGGACACCTGTGTTTCATTTCTTCCTTCTCTTGTGGATCGTCTGCACCAAAGCCTATGATTTATGTGCAGAAGCCATGGTTTTGATTCTTTGTGCTGCATACCATGTGGTGTGGGATAATAGATTATTTAGGGAACCAGAAATAGCAAAATCACGATTCTGAGGCAAAATAATTTTAGACTTGGCTTCCAGTCTCTGACGCAGTGCAGGTTTCACCATTCATACAAAACAGAGATTGGATCAGGGGGTGTGACCTGCTCACACTGTCATGCTTTGTAGCCTGTCTGTGCCTGTGCACTCACCTGAGCATCGAAAAATGGAAGATCATATCCCCTCATTTCCAGGAAAGAACGGGGATCATATCCCATACCTCCTGTTGTGTGGAACAAACATTAATGAGAAATTTCTTTCCTGAGATTTTACAGAGATCAGTTCTCTAAGACAGGCCACCACTGGACCAAACTGGGCCAATGCCATTGCATGTTCCAGGCATGGTGAGTCAGGAAGTGCAGGCAGTAGAACCAAAGCAATGAAGGTTTGTATGGGTGCAGCTCCACAGCCCTTTGAAACTTAAAAAATATGTCTGCTCCTCCTTCCATCTTCAAGGCCTTTCCTTTTGGTGAGCTGCAGGTTTGGCTCTCTAACATGGTAGAAAATACACGTTTTTTTCCTTTCCTTGGGGAGTTGGTTCTCTGCCAGGCAGTAAGATCAATGAGCTCAATAGTTGCTCAAACAGCGTAGTGCAAAAGATGGGGCAGCAGGGTGTATATAAGCAAGCAGAGGAGAAAAAATGACGAGATAGGTGTTAGATCAACTCATCAAGTATTCCTTAGCTTCAACCCGAGGTCAAGGCACAACCTGCTCTCCATGTCTCCTGTTGGCAAAAGGAAGAAATTACTTGCCAGCAGGCTGAGTTTTGGGACTCCCATGGCAGGCATTTCCTCTGAGCTGAGGGCTCTCTGTTCCAGTGAGCAGCCAGCTAACTAGCTTTGGGAACATTACAACCCCAATAGTGCTATAAAGTTCAGATCATTGTAGGATCTGACCCGTAATATGAGAAACTGTTTTGATCAGGCAGGATGATGACTCTAAATATAAAGAAATTATTTGGTTTTCCTGTAATTTCTATAATGTTCATCTTTTATTTTTTCCTTTCTTTTTTCTCATAGAACTCCAGTTCTTAAGTATCTTAAAAAGAGGGTGTTGCTTCCATTAAAATAAAAGAAAAGCTGAAGAATAGCAGAAGCATTTATTGGAATTTATTTAATCCTGATATACTTCAAATTTGCAAGAGCAATGTTTTACTTTTTAAAAAAGAAAATTAATTTTAACTTGAAATCTGTGTAATTTTGTTCAATGCAGTTGTCTATATCAAAAGTTATCTACCTGAACAACATTCTATTAATTATCTCTATATGTTAACTTTCAATATAATTGATAGTAGTTGCTAATATCTTTGCTTTCCCTGGATATCTTTGCTCTAGGAAGAAGAAAATAAGTAAGGAACATTTTAAATAAGGTCATTAAAATTATATGCAAAGAGAAAAACCAGAGTAAACATATAATTTAAGTTGAATGTTCTCTTAAGTTGATCACTTCTTAAGTGTTTTTTTTCCTTGAGATATGCTGAATAGCAAATACTCAAGCCTTGCAACAATAAGAGCACACATGTAGGTTAGCATTTGGCTTCCACAGCGGCTTTTCCCCTCAAGTATTATTTCTGTCTTGGCCATTTAAAAGAACCAATGCAATCATGGACACCACTTACAACCTACACAGTGGAAATTAGAGCCTTTTAGGGAAAAGATATTTGGCTGATAAAAACCTAGCTTCTTAAACTTTGGTGCGACATAATATTTCTTTTGGCAAGGGGTCACTGGTGCTCAGCATACATCATCACTAACTTATTAGATCTTGAGGCAATTAGCTGAAAACAAACAGAAGAGACAAGCCCCGTATTGAGCTATAGAAACCAGAAGAAAATAGCCCATGGCACTCCATTATTCCAGAGCTTCATCAAAGGCTGTGCACTGGCTGCAGTTTAAAGAAAGGAGAGTATTGTTTTCATGTAACATCTATACAGTATTGGGACTTTACCTTGTTATTCTTCTACTGCTTCAAGTTACATCCAAACTTGTCTTGTTATAATAGGGCAGTGGAAAGAACTTCTCAGTTTCTACCTAAAACAGTATATGCAATGTGTTGCTTGATTAGCTAAGGATTAAAAATCCAACTAGATCCTCCCTTTTCATGGGAAATCACATGAGGAATTTTGAGAAAAATTACTGAAAACCACTGCGTATTGTGATTGGCTATGAAAACATGCAACAAAGGAAGAACTGGTATCTAAGAAACCCGTGGAATCATCTAAGCAAACTGACCTTTACCGCTTGCAATGTAAATATGTATTTCCGAATTCCAGAAATTAGGTGAGAGATATATTTTACTAGTTTCAATTAGAAATAACATTTTTTTTTCCCTACAGAAAAAGATAACCACTTACGACAAAAGATGTATTATTGTAAGCATGACCCAAGTAAAAGTTATTATTAGGCTACAAGTAGTTTTGTAGTTTTTCTGGGTAATATGCTACACAGAGTGTTAAATGTGGTGCTAAATAGCAGAATATGGCTTCACTTGTATATAGTAAATAAGAATTATGACACAAAAAAATGTGTGATTCTTATTTAAAAAAAAATGCTTTTTACCAAATGAAAATTTAATTCACTGTTTTCAGGAAAGGAAAGTGGTTGTTCGAGGTACCTGGCTGTATTTGCTACTTGTGTCTTTTCTGGCTATTTAATAAACACTCCTCTGTGTATGTCAATTGAACTACACTAGAATCTTGCATTCCACTAGTTTACCTTAAGCACAGCAAATCTCTAAATTAATTTGCATTTTAAGAAGCTAGATGTTTTAAGCTAAAGTTTTATAATACTTTATGGAAATTTCGGGAAATTTTATTATTTAGAGCATTGAAATTATTTTAAATATGTAGAAGGCCAATATTACCTTTGTTGCATCCTTTTTTTTTCTCTCTTCCCCATGCAAAATCAAAACAAACCAAGCCACTCCAAGAACATAAACTGAGATTCTTGATGATATAAAGTCTTTCTTTCTATCAGTATTGAATTCTGAACTTAGAGCAAACAAGGCATCTCTGAAGGCCTGCAACATGATGGTGTAGGGTGTAGGATGAACAGCAATGCCATCATTTTACCCCCTTCCCCACCTTCCCCACTTTCCTCCAGCTTAATGATCAAATTATTTGTAGACTGCCTTGCTCCTGGTGTAGGGTGTGCCTCAAAGCATTCTGCACTCTCTTGGCTTCTGGATCCAGCCTGTGAGGCAATTAACAGCTACTGTTCTTAATTATGCTGAAAAACTACGAAGAGATTAAAAGTAGACAGAAGAGTGAAGACCATCACAGAGGTATTTATTTCAGGATGCTTCATCTGTATTTCATTTCTGAGGCAAAAGTGAGGCTGTAAATACTTTTCCATGTTCTGTTTTAAAAAAGGAAAAGACAATTCCTTTTTCATATGTGACTGTAGAGAGAGATCTAATTGGAAAAAAAAGACATGTTGCTGAACACAGAATATGACTTTTAGCCTTCTTTGTAATTAATGTTTGTAGAAATTGCAGTGCTTAAAATAAAACTGAAGAGGAAGAAACAGCTGTGAAAACTATTAGCCTATATTTATTTTAAAAGCCAATTTTGTTATTTGCAATCTTCCCTGAACAACACAAACATTAACTTAGCTTTTTCCCATAGTAATGTCTCCTTTCCCATTGCTTATTTACTATTGCAGGTCTATATCTTTCATCTCTTCAAAGCCACTGGAGTGATTTACAATAGTCTTATCAATTTCATGTGAATGGTCTACGGAATGCTAGGATTTGGTCAAATTCTTTCCCACAAGAGGTTTCAATTTGTTCATCATTCCCTCCTGGTATCTGGTTTCAAGACATGATGTGCAGAATTACCTTTAGTATCAGTTCTGCAGATACAATGCATTAGCAGAGAAAATTAGACACAATTCCTTTTAGATCTGATGTGCTGCTGTTGTCTTTAAGTTGTCAGGGTGTCGAATTAATGGCAACTGGAGAAGGTTGCCATGACTTAAGGGATCACTGTAAAAGGAAAAACAATCCTTTATATCTTTTCTGAGAGAAAGGAAGGCAGCTGTTACACATCGTTCTGCTGCGAAGTCCCCCCCACCTTTTTACTTTGTTATGCTAGCAGAGATGTATATATGTGTGTATGTATACACACACATATATAAATATGTAAAATTCCTTCTGCAAAATTAAAACAAAATTGAATGCATGTGGTGATTTTAACTTAAAAAGCAGAAAATATATAATTTTAAGCTTGATGAAATAAAGTTCTGTATGATGTCTAACTTTAAAAAAAAGCCATTTTTCCCCCAAACAACCCGAAAATATAGTATATCAGATTCTACTAAGTTAAAAGCATGCATCCAATCATTATAAAATCTCATAAACATAAACGTATCAGTGGTGGCAACTACTTCTTGTGAAAAAAAAGTCGAATCACGCATGCTATACTTTTTTTTGCACTGTTATTAATGATATTTCCTCTGTTCATTATTTATTTATTCATTTATTTATTTACATTTTGGAAAGTTTTGGAAATTTGGCGGTTTTTCCTTGACATTTAGAATTGTAAGTTGGCATGACTTTAATTTCTGCAAGAGAATTGCATTCTTAGAAATGTAATTTGAAAATGACGTCCATACAGACACTAGAATTTCACAAATGATTCTTGAAAGGCTGTCCAAGTGGTCAAAGGCTTTCTGTGAGCACAATAAGGGATCTTTGCACAGACCCTGATTGAGCTGGATAAGAAATTTGTAAGTCAGAAGACCTGGAGGTATGCTTGTAAAAACTCAGTGGCTGAAAACTCTTCAGCGGGTAGAAAGATAGCAAATGACAATAAAGTCCTTAGATGAAGAAAGACAAAATGTGCAGGTCATCTCTCAGGTTGGGCTTAAATAGCCTGGTCTCAATCTGTGTAGCCACCAGTTCATTTGGGTAAGTGTGTGTGTCATCTTTTAAAGATGTTTTTAATGATGTAAATTTGGTGAAAGAGCACATTCACTTTATAGTGTGCATCTATCATGAAGTACGCATAAAATTAAAAGAAACTAATATGTGCATACAAACAAACTAAAAATCTACAGTGGCATTAAGTAAATAATAATAGTTTTGTGCTCCTCTCACAACACTTCACATACTTTACCTCTGAGAAAGCCTCAGTAAATACACAGGCTTTTCAATATATCTAAAAGATTTGAATCTTTA
Source organism: Falcunculus frontatus (assembly GCA_013398115.1). Taxonomy (NCBI): domain Eukaryota; kingdom Metazoa; phylum Chordata; class Aves; order Passeriformes; genus Falcunculus; species Falcunculus frontatus. The sequence continues at coordinate 2,048,209 of VZRV01004953.1, read as the reverse complement.
TTCTATGTACTACTGCATATCCACCAGAAGCTGAAGGCCCTAAAAATCTTCCACCTTGATCCCCAAAGTAAGGGTCCTTAGGGACTATTTGTTTAAGCAGCCAAGCTGAGCTCATTTGCCGAGTCAAAGTCACATATTAAATAGGATTTTATGAAGAGTATAAGTCACAAGTTAAATAGGATTTTATAAATCAAAACAAAACTGTCAAATTTCATCTGAAATGTAAAGTATATTTTAGAAGTTCAGATGTAATGTGCTCCACATGTGATATACAGCTGATTAAATACCCCACCATAATCTGATTTAACAGACATTTCAAAGGAGTACCTGGCTGTACCTCAGGTATTTTGGAGTCAAATTGCCATGTTTGCATGAATGACTGGGAAAAGCTACCACCTAAAATGAGATTGACAATGTTCTGATCTCACGTAATTGAAACAAAAGTATTCACAGCCTCTGCTGTTAATTTGATGTCAGAAACACGACTCTAAGATTTCCTGCCTTTTACAAGGAAGCCATAAATCGTCTTTCATGAAAAGAAAATATTAGTTATAATCCTTCCTCAAACTGCTTCCTCATACCAAACAACCAAACTTAGAGGGAGTAAGCTTCAGCTAGGTCACTTCCCAAATCCTAGTTATGGGCTAGATGTTTCAAGAGCCAGCTGATAACCACAGGGACTTTGTAAAAAATCCAGCACTGTTACCAGTATCACAGAACACCTGCTGTTGGAAGCACTGTTTTTCTCATACCAGCTCTCAAAATAAGGAAAAAAGTCAGGAATACGGGAAGACTTTGAGTGTCAAAGTCCAAAAATTGAAGCCCAAAAATCCTACATGAGGTAGGTGACTGCCTAGCTCAATAAGAATCTCTATTCACAAACTGCTTTTCATTCCAAAGCAAAAGCTTCCCTGAGCATCCACTTCTGTATTGTGTAATAGGGTTATATTTACCCTGAGGAACTTACTTCTAGAAATTAAGCAGACAACACCTTAATCACCTCAAGCATAATTGAAATTATAGAGGAAAATCTGGAAATTAAAAATAAACTAACAACATTAGAGTATTCACAGAAGAAAAAAGCAGTTTTGAAAGTTGTCTTTCTTTTATATGCCACTGAACCCCAACCGGCTGTACCAGTCAGGAAGGAAGTGCGAGACTTTTACTGTGTTTTATATGATTTAGAACGGCTCACTCTTGCACCCTCTGAAGAGACCCCTCACACGTTGATTATAGGGTAATCCAAACAAGACAATTCACCCTTCCTGTAGAAAAAATAGACATGAATGCAAGATTCATGGAATCAGAAGCCTGCAGGTAAGACAAGGCATCACTCCAACAGTATGATAAGATCACAGACAGCCATAACTCCGTGTTTTGGTCTCTGCTCCTGGAATTACATCCATTTTGTGTGTTAGCTTTATTCTGATGACTGTTGGATGTAAGACAATGTAATTAAAAACTATATGTAAAACTGAGATTTGGGTGCTGACTGAGACATTCAAGTTTAAAGTCATCTAGACTGATTTTTACCTTTTCTCTGAGCAAGATCTTTTGCTGATAAGAAGTTATATAAAAAGTCATTGCAAATACTGGTCATCTTTTGGAAAAAAATAAAGAGGAAAGGTAAAGTAATTCTTGCTAAGAGCAATTCTTTAGGAGGAAGGGTATAAATGAAAGGTAGTGCTTGAGAACATAATTTGTATGACCAAGCTCTAGAAATGCTAGAGCTTCAATCAGATTTCCACTCATTGGCTGATTATCATTTAGCTTCAACTAGCTTTCTACTTAACATGGGCTCCTGTCTTTGCCAAACCCTGTTTCTACAGCCACACTAGTGGAAAAATGAAGCCCGAATTCTAGGTTCAGAATCTGCTGTGGATATCAGGCTCCAAAAAGTTAGGCTTTCCTATTAAATTATTTATTATTTTATGGAATTGGAATCTTAGCCAAATGATCAAGTTGTTAAAGCTGAAAATAATTAGGAAGGACATCTTTTGAAAGAACTGAATCTCAAAAAATAAATAATCATATGAAACCTTCTGATAACATTTCACTAGACTCTAAAATGCCAGTGTTAGAACTAAGGAAAGAAGGAATCAGGGGTTATGAAAACAACAGTAAAGTGAGGATGAAAGCAGCTAGAAAAATAATAAAAACATGTATAACTGTTGAAAGAAAGGAGAATTTAATTGAAACAAATACAGAAGCAAGGAAAAACAGAACACTAGTAAAGGAATTGAAAGGATTCAAGCAGAAAAGAATATTTAGCTGTGAAGAAGAGATCTTTCAGATCTAATACAAAAAGAATCTTTTAATAATTATGCGAACAATAGGGAACTCCTAGGAGTCTATAAGAAAATGAACAAAGGCAGGAAAGGGTAAACAAGAAAAATGGGGTAAATACAGTCATGTTAACCTGACATCAGTCCTGAGGAAAACAATGGGATGACTGGTATGAGACTCGATTAATAATGAAAGGAGGGAAATATAATTAATGCCAATCAATGCGGTTTTATGGAAAATAGATCTTGTCAAACTAATTTGATATTTTTGTGAGATTACAAGTTGGGTTGATAAGGTAATAATGTTGATACAATATACTTAGACTTCTACAGAACGTTTGATTTCATGCTACAGAATGCGTTGGTGCTATGGTTTTATCTCAGCCAGCAAATCAGCACCACACAGCTGCTCATTGACTCCCCCCACAGTGTGACGAGGGAAGAAGTGGAAAAGTAAGCATACAAACTCATGGGTTGAAAAAAAGACAATTTAAAAGGTAAAGTGCAAGCCATGCATGCAATCAAAGAAAAACAGTGCTTCATTTACCTCCTCCCCATGGGCAGGCAGCTGTTCAGTCACCTCCAGGAAAGCAGGTCTCCATCACAAATCATGGTGACTTGGGGACACAAAGGTCATCATACCTCCTTCCTTCTTTCCCCAGCTTTATGTACTGAGCTATAAGCTGTGGAATATCCCTTTGGACAGTTGGGGTCAGCTTTCCCAGCCACGTCCCCTCCCATCCTGTTATGCACCCCAGCCTCCTCACTGGTGGTGTGGTATGAGAAGCAGAAGAGACCTTTACTCTGTGTAAGGACTGCTCAGCAGTAACTAAAACATATCCTTATTATCAACACTATTTGCAGCACAAATCCAGAATTTAGTCCCATGCTAGCTACTGTGAAGAAAATTATCCCAGCCAAAACCAGCACAATTGGTTAAGAGGGATACAAAATCAACATGGCACACATCAAGTGGATTAAAAAATGTCAATCTAATGTACCTCAAGATGTAATAATAAATGGGATATGATCATCAGGTACCTCTGTTTCTAATAAGATCCTGTAGGTCATGGGTTTGAGCTGTTATTTCTGAAAACATTCATTGATAATGTTGGGATATTATAGAATGAAATTCTTTGAGGCTTTCAGGAGACAAGAAGGAAAAAAAAGGAAAGTTAGAAAATACAGAAAACCAGGTTACTGAAGCTATGTCTAATAGAAAGCTTAATGTATGTTCTTAACATGTATTGCTTGTGCTCTCAGCACCCTTGCAGCACGCCTTTTCCTCAGGCACTAGAATATACACCAATCACAGCAGGCTGAGATCTGGCACAGCATAAATCTTACAGTCTTTTTCTTCAGCTGACATTGGGGTTGTCTGCTTGGCATATTTTCATCATTTTAGCATCTTCAGCCATGGATGCAGGAAAGAGTAAGGGGACTCGAGAAGTGGTTTTGGCCAAATGAATGTGTAGGCAGAGGTGGACCTTGCTAATCAAAGAGACCTTTGACAGGGCTATGTGAAACCCAGGACAGTGTGAGCTTCTCCGAGGTAGCTCATCTGGAGAGTTTGGAGGAGGTAACTCTCATAGAACATAATAATTACCAGGCTGTGCTTCTGGCACTCTGTGTCTAGCACAAACACGTAGCTGTACATCTTGCAAATCTGGGACCACCTGAGTGTGTACGAGAAATTTTCTTTTCTTTTTTTTCTTGAGGTATCAGACTTGTCTGTGGAATCTCCAGCTCATCCGCAAAATGTTGGCATCAGACTCTGGAATGAATCTTATGACCCAAATGGGTGGTTTCCCTCAGCAGTAAATCACTCTGAAATGCACAAATCTAAAATTAAAATCATACTAATGGAAATGAGCAGGATGGACATCCTCAGACAGTCAGATGTATAATGCAACCACTCAGACTCTTAGTTTTAGTTATTACATTTGCTCCAAAAAGCAGGATATCTGAAGGAAAGTGAGACCCTGATATCAAAAAACAGATGTCTGCCTGATTGCACTAACTACCTAATCTGTTTGAACATTTCTTTAACGTTTGGAAATTTCCTCAGTGTGTTTGTTTTTCAAATATTTTATCACCAGAGGCTAGACTTGGGCTGGAACAGCCCATGTTTGGTATCTTATCTCTTACTACTTCAGTGCAATGAATTCATTCAATCTTTGGGGGTTTGGCCCTGAAGCGAGGCTCAAAACTAAGAAGGTTGCAATAAAAAATATTTTAAATGTGAGTCTTTGTGTTATTGTAGGCTTGAAGCACTGTCACAGATTTGAAAACAACAGACATACAAAATTAAGGAATTATTCCTAGCACAGATATCGGCAAAAAAAGAGCAACCATTACCTCAAAAGCTGGTCATTTGTCTTAAGCACCACAAGCTCCATTTTCAAATATAATTCTAATCATTGTTGATCCTTTACATCTTCAACTCTGTATCCCAAAGGTTTTTTCCTTCTCTTCTTTCCTATCATCCCAGGAAGGAGAACAAGCACTGAGGTCTTTGGCAGGTGGTGATGAAAATGCAGTGCATTCTGCCACCCCTGCTGTGTCTGATTGTGACCGTAATAGCATGAGCTCCCTCAGCAGCCCTTAGTAAAGGAAGCCTCAATGGGGAACCTGGTCATCACTTTGAGAACACGACTGGAAAAGAAACTTGAAGGAGCTTGTGATATTTTTTTTATTCTAGACACTTCTTGCCTAAAGGAACCCTACTTGTCTGCAGTCTGCTTTGGCATATTCTCCTATTCATGACAGAAGCTGTTCAAGCTCCACTCACTTGGAAACTCCCCAGGATCATCTACTGGCCAGCTTTTCTAAGCATGTTGTTGCATTGCCTTATTAGAGCCTTTACTGGATGGAAAAAAAAATACTGATGGGATTTCTTGAATCTTTGAGACTTTCTGACATGACAAAGAGCAATTTTGTCATTCATTTAAACTCACCACAATTCAGGTAGCTCTGCTAGGCTCCTCAGACTCTTATGCCTTGCATGGCCATGGTTGGCAGCTTTTATCTATTTTATCATGCTGACTGGAATCTCTAGTTGATCTTGAGACCAGTGGTTATGGGTGATCTTTCTTCAGACTGTTTCCCCAGGCACACTATGATTGTGGTACCGAGCAGGAAAAGGGCAGGGAGCATTTAAGGTAAGCTTTTTGCATTAGCAGTATGTCATTTCAATTGCTGGAGTCAGATAGTGAGAGAGAAAAGGCTTTAGAGGAGAGCAGATGAATTAATCTGCCTGCAAACTTTATTGAGCAGCAGACAAATGTCTATTTTACCTCACCCCTGTATGACATAGTGTTTCTAATGAAGACATTGCATTTTTGGAACTGCTACTGCTGAAAAGTGATGCGCCAGTTCTCCTTACTTGAAATGCCCTGCAATCATTCACATTTGAGATTTCTGGAGTCCTGGTCATAGTTTTGTTTTTCTGGGAAAATCCCAGGTCTGTCAGTTATAAAGATATTATTTCATTAATGAGTACTTCTCCAAAAATGGAAAAAACCATCTAGAACGTTTGTTTATTTTAAGATTTAACTACATTATCTTTGAGAAATTACCTGTGAGGACAGGCTGATGGATTGATACAACAAAGCTTGGGGCTGTAGAAGGTGACCAGGATTAGGCATTTTCTATTCTATGTAATACTCTACCTCATAGCTTGAAATATTGGTAAGTTTGTGAAGTTTTTTGCTTGGAGGAGCTATCACTACCTATTTGTCTGTCTCTGTTTACATCTTGGAGGGTTTCTGAGGGTGTTCTCTGTCTCTGGAACCTCTGTTTCAAAGGGGTACTGCAAGTCTTTATCTGTAAGTATTCATTTGAACCTACACTGGATCTTTTTGGTGTCCTCTCACATTGCATGGCAAAAACTTGGGCAAGAAAAGACAATCCTGATATCACGTTGTCATCAGAAAAATGTAAGTAAAATCTTTGAAAGTGTAAAATTGAAATTTTCGTGAACAACTTAATAGCTATGTGGCCTCCATGAGCACCATGTGTGGAGCCTACTCCATGGAATGCAGAAGTCTACAGTTGGCAGGGAGAAAACAAGGAAAATGAGAACTGAGTGTCTTGACTACAGAATTAGAGAGGAGGCTCAAGGAAGGAAAAATAGAAGTAATATGATAACTGAGAAGGTTGCGTCACCCTGTTACTGTCTTGACTTTTCATCTAAACATCTAGTTTTAATGATACCTGTTTCTTACCTACATGTAGGTAGGAATGGGCAGCCCTTGCTGGCTGCCCATTCCTAAAGAGATCCTTGCCTTGTGTAATATAAATATGGATCTTTTTGGCAGTTGAACAGTCAGAAGTTAAGGTAAGCTCAGATGTAATAATAGTGTGGGCGTTGGTATCTATGTTATTTGAAAAATAATGTATGGCCACTGATGGAAAGCAGAGCAGTATATCTGATAAAGAAGGCAAAGATCAAGTTGTGTAAAATTAATGTTTTAAATGAACATAGTATGAATATATCAGATGTTATCAGAACCACCGAATATTCTGAGTTGGAAGGGACCCACAAGGATCACAAAGTCCAACTCTTAAACGAATAGACCATACCAGGATCAAACCCACGACTTTGGTGTTATTTAGCACCATGCTCCGAGCAACATACATGACACAACCACCACAGGATGTAACACTCATGAGCAGACCACCACAGCATTTACAACTGCCATTCTGGATTCTAGCTCACCGTAAATTATGCCCTTAACTTGTCCTTATTTCTGCATTTGCCAGATCTTTTCAGTACTACACACGCTTAACATTGCTTTCTGTGGAGCTGGGATGTTACAGCAGTCAAGTAATATTTAATTTAGCCAAAACCCACCTCCAAAACAGTACATTTTCTCTGCTGGTATTTGTTATCCTCATGCTAACTGTTTCTGGGTGTGAGACTTCTATTGCTGACCTTAGTCAAACACCAGTGCCAAGACATGCTTGTGTTACATTGTGCCTTTCGTCTTGGTGTTGTAAAAGCTGTATGACTGAGGTGGCAAAAAGAAAGGGCAGAAAGAGTATTTTGTAACCACAGACAAAGAGGAAAACAATAATGCCAAAAAAGATTAACTTCGGAAGAGAAGTTAGCGCAGATAAAAATACCAACAGAGAGTCATTGAACTAAAATTTTTAAGAATTATTCAGCAGCTTGGCTGTTCAGAAATATATTTCAGTTTCACATGAAAAGTGCCTTTGAAATAATTTTTGTAAAGCAGCCTGTTGAGTTATACCACATAATTTCTTTTTTTTTTTTTTTTGGAGGTGGACAAGAGTACTGCTTGAACCAACAGGTAAAGATGTTGCTGCAAGAGAGAAGAAGGGTGGCAACGAACACCAGCAGCACCTACAGAAATGCGCTGGGTAAAGAAAGTCAACTGGACTGATTCAGGGACATGGTCTACATACAATTTTAATGCTATCAGCACTTATGTGGTAGTTCCTCTTAAGCAATTAAGAGATCTGAGGAAAAGGCACTAGAGTACCTAGGTACCATTCCCATGAACCAATAGATGTGAAGCCATGCTGTTGCCTGCCTTCCTGTGAGGTGAAGAATGCAGACAAAGAATAAATAATCACTACTGGAGGAACCTGCTTAACCAGCTGCACTGGTCAGGGATCAGCTGGGGAAGGTCCCTGCAACAGAAATTTTTTTTAGTTTTGCAAGTCTGGATGAATCCCCTTCTCCCATATGTCAAATCTAAGTGTCCCAGCACCAATATTTTTCTGCACATACATGCGTAATACAATTATTTCTTATCACAGTTAAAAATCTAATGAAATTTCTCTCCTTTGAACCAAACATATGCGTATGGAATATCTATTCCTATTAATAATATTGGTGCTGCATATCCTCCAAGTGGTTTTTACACATTGATTAGTAACTACTTATTTACCCCTAGAATTACAAGTCTTTGAAGAAGACAACAACTCTGCAGTGTCCTCTACAAGAATGAATTTTCACAAAAGTCACGTGTGTCTGACTAAAGCTCCAACACAGACAAACCTGTGACTAGTTAGTTGCCCTTGCACTGTGATGTCTAAATCTAGTCTTCAAATGGTTCAGTTTATTTGTTGATGACAACAGTTGTCACAAAAACTTTATCCTGAGTAGATGAGACCTTCTTAATGTAGGATGTTCTTAAGCCAGCTTCTTAGCCTGTCATATTCTAAAGGCATCAACATCATTTTGTACTGTCATAGTTCACTTCCAGTGTTAGCTGTGGGGTAACCCTATACTTCTAATTCAAATGGTTGTCATTACCTTGTCATGGTTATTATTTCTGAAATTATTTGGGGAGTTTTATTCTAAATGTCTTAGTTGTAAAGTATGTGAAAAATAGGTTCTGACTGGATTTTTTTTCACTTTATTTCTGCCTCTTGTGGTAGTACAGTTTTTACCCTAAGACAATTACTTTCTGGTCAGAAACTCTTACCTCCTTCACATTCTATTTAGCTTGAAAACCAGCTGGGACTTCAGGCTTGTTCTTAAGTTCAGCATCTTGTCATATACTTGAGTACACTTTGATTGATACAAGATACAAGGTTCATGTAACCATACAAGAAAAACATTATAGACTTGTGGAGAGGCAATTGTCATCAGCAAGCCAATGTACCTGGTCTGAGAAGAATTTCCAGATCAAAATGCGTATTTTCTTTTTGCTTTTTGACAGAGAGTAGTACTTGACAGGTTTCTGGTTCTTCAGAAGTCTCTTGATGGCTGGAAGAAGTGACAGCCCTCAGATCGGAATGGCGTGCAACAGGCTACTGTGTTCTTGTACAAATCAAAGCACTCTTTCAAACTTGAACCCTCTTTTCTGAGTTGGAAAAAGTATATGGGAAAAATGATTGTTAAACTTTAAGTAGCACAGATGACTGTTAAATATTCAGGTTAGGATGCACTGTGCAAGAGTCTTATGCTGCCAAAGTTGGTCTGAACATCTTTAAGGAGAGAGCACGAAAGAAAATGGGCAGTTTTCTGTGTTTGGCAATACAGTGTTAGTAACATATGCAGTTCCTCAGATATTTCTTTGACAGTTTTGAAAGGATTAAAAATTGTGAAGACCTTCGCTCTTGCACTATCACATTTAGTCAAAAGACAAGTAAAATTTTTAAAATCATGAATAATTTTAAGATGAAAATGGTTACCTTTTCCAAGGGTGCAGAATGGAAATTTTTTTTAATTAAAAAAAAAAAAAAAAAGTCAACTTTTTTTTAATATTGGTGAAAAATAACCTAGTATTTCCTGCCATTTATTAGAGAATTTTCAATAGCTGCTGAATTATTTTTAACTAACCTTTTTTAATTGGTTGCAAACACTGATGAAGGTACTATATAAATTCTCTATTTTCGATAGCTAAATAATAAGAAGCATTGCTTTTAGTTCTTTGCAGCTGTGTTATTTTGATCAAGAGAGCATGTTAAAACATACAGACATATAGTGTGGTTTGTGAAAGTGATGTCACACAGTGCACCAATCATACTCGGCTTCAGCTGCTGCTTCTCCTTGTTCAATACCTCCACAAAGGAGCCTTGTAGCCTTCAGGCCAGGGATTGCAAGGGGTCTGTCCCAGGGTCCAGCCTTAAGAAGCACCACTATAGGACTTTTACCTTGCTTTATTCCAGATGGATGTTGTTGGGTTGTGAGAGATTACATTAGATAACTCTATGCAGGACAAGAAATTTAAATCAGCCAGAAATAACATTATTGATGGAGAAAAAAAAAGGAAAAAGTTGTGTACTCATAAGCTACATGCAATCTTGCTTGCAGAGACACTGTCTGTGGTAAAAGATACCCAAGAAAAAGTATCTCAATGGGTAAGTGAACATTTAAATCATCCTGGTATGAATCTGGGATGATAGATGACTTAATACTCAAACATTACTCTTTAGGGATTTTGCAGTGGTTTTTTTTTAATGCAGTAGTTCCTTTCTACTTATTCGAACTCTAGTTACAGCACTCCAGTTTGGGCGTAGGTTGGTAAGAAATTGAAGCAGATTGGAGTGCATTGGTGGTGGTTTGAATGAAGACATTACGATATTTGAATGAAACTTTAAGATCAGCTCAGAAATAAACTTGCTGCCAGAGATTAAATATTCACTTAGCTGTTGTCTCTTCTTTATCCAACTACAAAAGGAAGCAATTTAGTGGGATATGGGGATAAATTTGCCCGTCTGAATTAAGTAAACACATAACTGTACGGGTACAGGTGCAACAGGTCAGGTCTTTCTTCCTGAATCCGACATGGAACAAGGAGTGCAAAGCAGCTCTATGAAGGACTCAAAAAAATAGCCTGATTATACCAAAGGTTATTTTTTTGAGTTACTTAAAGGATTGGCTGAACAAATCTTGTGTGGTGAATTAGGCTTGTATGGCAGTGTCCAGTACCTTTTTGAAAAATGTCTTTTTGCTAGCTTCTTTATTGCTACTTTAAAAAGGTTTAATTAACCTGATATAACTGACAGGAAATTATCATTTGGATTATTTGTATTCCTTACATGAAAAGTTGCAATGCAAGTTTTTTGGTTTGATTTTTTTTTCCAGTTGATACCAATTTGGTCTGAGGCATGCAAAAGAACTGGAAGTCATTCATTGGTATATTCAGGGATGAAAACATAATGTTCGAAGTTGTTTTACCAAAATTTTGGATCATGAATTGTCACCTCGATTTTGCTGCCCCCAACGCTGCAAATGCTTTGAGATTTTCTGAATTTTGTTTTTGGAACTGTGAAGATAATTAGCAACCAAACATCCTGACAGTTCATAATATATCAGTAACAACTGTGGTTTATGACTTCTGTGCTATTTTTCTCTCAGATGTACCTCAGCTCTGTAGGATATATTATTGGGGATCGAGACTGGTGCACAAGAATGTCTGGACTTTGTTTTTTGGTGATGACTTGTACCTGTTGCATTATGTGTAGCACAGTCTCACTGTAATTTAGAGTCCCGTCTTTAGTAACTGCATTTGACCAACTTCCTGAAGATCCCTTGAAATCTAGGATTTAAATGGCAAATGCTCTCATTACTGAGCAGCAGAAGCTAAACATAATTTCTCTAATTGAAATTATAAATATAAATGAATGTGAAAATATTGAGGTTTTTTAATGTGAGACAAAAGAGGGTGGAATGTCCTGATTTTTTCTCACTAGCATTTAACAGGTTATTCTAGGGACCTGGGGCACTGGGTGGGAAGCCGAAAAAAAGAAAATGTCAGTTTTTACATACAGAATTCCCCAAGTCAAAACTGATTCAGATGTCTTATACTCATGTCCCCAGGTGAGAGGAGATTTTCTCCACCAAAGTGTCAAAAGCACTGCAAAGAGCTAATTTTACTGGGTTTGCTTTATGTGTGAAATAAAATGTTCCACATCACCCTGTTTAACAGTACTGAGACAATGCCCATCTGTTCTAGCAATGGGGATCTCTCTGATGGAATGTCTCCCCTCATTCGACATACATAAACATCATGTGGAAGTTGAATTTTTATTGTAACTGGTAAACAATAAGATTTTAAAAGGTCTGAGGATAAGATTAAAATGTTGTTTTAATAGCAAAGTTTGATTTAAACAATTCTGATTTCCTGAGAGGGTTCTCGATGTAATAATCTTGTGTGATACAAACCCTGACTGAGACTGTAGAAAAAAGTTGTTATTGCTCAAATATTACTTTCTAATTAGCTAACAAGAAAAATTAGGAAATGCTTCAGGTAACTTTAATCTCTCTGCCTGGCTACACATTGTTCTTTTTTTATGCCAACAAGTACATAGTGATATTTTAAAACAGATCTCTGCATGCTAATTTTCTCATTTCCCCAACTGAAAGACTATAGCTTCCTGACTGTTAATTCCCTTTGACAGTGAATGGTTTTGTTTCTTATTCACCTCAAAATAATGTATTGTTACGAAGCGGTTTATAATAAGCAGTATCTAGGAAAAAACTATGATGTTGATCAGTTTTGACAACTAAAAATGCATTATTAATGGAATAATAACATTGGAAGCATCTTGAAAAGAAGCTGATTTTGAGGAGTTTATTTTTCTCTTCAGACTGAGATTCATTCTTCTAGTTTAGAGGTACTTCTGGGTGGACAGGTCATTACAGAGAAGAATGCCAAAATTATTGCGTGTTAGAAAGCCTTGTGATGCTGCCTGTCAAATATAGAATGATAGGTACACTTAAAATAAAGTCAGATACATTATTCCCATTAAAATCCACTTTTAAAATATCTGGTTTGACATATAGAATAGATATTTTAAGTGGGTATATATGTCAGAAAGTGAAATTGCCTTAACTGCTTGATTTTACTTAATGGGTGTTGATGAAAGATACTATTTCTTTTTCCTCTATGCACAGTCACATATGAATATAAATACTGGAACAAATATTTGAATAACAATGCAGCTCAGTGCATCTCTCTGGCATTTTTGCTATTGAAGTAAATGTAAAGCTAAACCTTGAAGTGAAACTACATGTTAATTCACCCTCTGGAGCTGTGGCAGAGGACAAGTAGTAATATAAATTTGCAATATGCTTACTCATACATTTAAGGCATAGTATCCTTGATATGATTTGCATGCACAACATAGTATTTAAACCTCGTATTTTAAATCAGGGTGAATTCTAAGCTACTGTTGTTAAACAATTCACTAAAAATATTTATGCCAATAGCCAAATTATGATGTCTTATTGGCCGTTCTCTAGGAAGACCAGTTTACCATCATTATTGGATTTTATATTAATTATAGTATGTACCTTATTGAATTTGCTGAAGAGCTTTACTGGATATTCTCCAAACTCTAACAGCCAAATGAAATTATATAAAAAGGATCAGCTATATTTAAATGTATGTGAAAGTGCTTTAGAGACTGGTTATAATTAAAGAGGTTATAAACCAACACACAGAGTGCAAATGTCACTGCATAGCCATCCTTTCCTTAGCTTACATAATTGGAAGGAATTTAACAAGAATGACTCAGTGAAATATGAGAGCTTGATAAAGAATGTACCCAAAATCTCTAATGAACATCTTTGCAATTTTAAGTAATATAAAGTGATGTATATCACATTCATCACAAAATAACAATGCATAAAATGCTTCTCTAAATGCACTTAACATTGTGCATTGGAAGAGAATAAACAACTTCAACAGATTAAAAGTGATGAGGTTGAGGAAGATGAGAAAGCATAGTTTATCCTCTTTCTTTGGGGCTCTTGGGCCTAACTTCTTTATGTACTCTAATGAGTAAGGATGTGTTTAAAAAGAAAAGGAATGATGGTCATACATCATTGCTGCTTCATCCAGCATCTTGTACTGCTGAGGTATGAATATGCTCCTAACAGGAGATGGGATAGCCAGTGGAGAAATCAGATTGCCAGGAGAGACAGACTTAGGGATGGGGGATCCCAGCAGAAAAATAAAGCATATACTTTAAATTTAAGAGCTAATTTGTGCAAATTTTCAGGGAAAGTCTACTTGAACTAAACCTACTAGGATCTTTATCACGGGGTATTTCAAAGACAAATACTTGTTTTTCTATTTGATATGTATGTGAGTTAGAAAGAGAAGGTTTAACCCTTTTCTGCTGAAATATTCTAGTACCATTAAAGCTGCACAGTCTAATTGAAAGTACTTATTGTTTTAACAATTTCATTTAAAACTAACAAACCACATAAAACTCTTGTGTATTTTGCAGGAAAACTAAAAGGATTATTGTGAGAAAAAAAAGTCAGTTCAATACATATTCCAGTTTATTTTTATTTTTTATTAAGTTTTTAGATGTATTTTCCTCAAAATAAGTTCATTCATTATCTCTTTTAAATGATGGATTTTTTCATAAAATATCATGAACTTATGTTTTCTCAACCAAATTAAAACCAAGATTCTTTTGTTCTTCTGTGTTATGGTAAGAAAAAGAAATCAGATTTAACATGCTGTGCTCTCACACTACACCAGCAAAGCCTGGACACAGAATATTCTACATATTAGTAGAGATGTTCAGAAAATTAACTTCCGCAGTTGTGACTATGAATATCTGAAGGTGGTTTACAGGTTCAGCCAGTTGAATAAAAAAAAATAAAATAAAATGGAACAAAATGAAATAAAATTAAACAATAAGATAAAATAAGTAAAATATCTGTGACTCTTGTCTACAATAGAAACTAAAGGTTTAGGTCCATCCATGAAATAAAATATGCTCACTGAGGTGATGACAAATAATGGATACAGTGGTTTATTAGAGGAAGAATTCCAAGAAAAATGTTGCAATTAAAAATGTGGACTATCTAATATTTTGAAAAGTGCAATTATTGTTAAAATAATATTATTGTTTAAATTTTGATTTACCTCATTACACAGGCAACATTTAATATTCATAGAATGGACTTACAGATGAGAGGACAAGATTATTCAACATCTACACTTATCCTTCTGCACTTACAGGTGATTTTAATAAATATCTGATTTATATTCATTCTTAAAGCTTAATTTCCACTGTATCTCCAAGAAAAGCTTCCAGAAATTTTCATAGAACCATTTAGGTTGCAAAAGACCTTTCAGATCATCGAGTCCAACCATTAACCCAGCACAGCCAAGTCCACCACTAAACCATGTCCTTTAGGGCCAACTCTACACATCTTTTAAATACCTCCAGGGATGGTGACTCAACCACTTCCCTGGGCAGCCTGTTGAAGGGCTTGACAACGCTTTTGGCGAAGAAATTTTCCTAATATACAATCTAACCCACCCTTCCCTGGCGCAACACCTTCAGTAGAGGAGGGAGATTCTCCTTAGCTCTTCTTTTGGTGCTGATTTATTCATAGAAATATTTTTAGTGCCTTTTACAGCAGTCTGCAGAATAAATTTTAGGTGGGATTTTGCCCCTTTAATTTTCTCTCTGTGTAATGCCAAAACATCCTTGTAGTCCTCCTGAGCTGCCTGCCCCCTCTTCCAAATGTGATAAACTCTTTTTTTTTTTCCCTCTTGAGTTCTAGTCAAAGCTCTCTTTTCAGCCAGGCTTCTTTTCTTTCCCCATGGCTCATCTTACATCACATGGGGACAGCCTGCTTGTGCACCATTCAGAGTTCCTTCTTGAAGAATGCCCTACCTTAGGACTCTTGCTCTTCAGGACTGCCTCCCAAGTGACTCTGAGAACCAGTGTTTCAAACAGAATGAAGTCTACACCCTGGAAGCCCAAGGTGGCAGTTTTCTTGCACCCCTCCTTACTTCAGCAAGAATCAAAACTTCTGTCATTTTGTGTTCTCTGTGCCCAAGACAGACTTCAACTATCTTTTCACCGACACGTCCTTCTGTGCTGACAAAAGACGGGTCCAGCAGAGCTCTTTCCCTAGCTGACTTTCTCACCAGCTGTGTGAGGAAGTTATCTTCTGGACACTCCAGGAACCTCCTAGACGTTTTCCTCTGTGCTGTATTTTATTTCCTGTAGACATCTAATAAGTTGTCTGAATATACATACATTTCATTACTATATTCCTGTACAAAAAGCAAAACCATTTTCCTGAATGCGTGTGGGTCAGATTACTGTATGTCCAGCCACCAGTTTCCATACACAATCACCCCATTTCTCTGTGCCAATCATGTTGTGCAGACAAATAGACAAATCTGTGTGAGCGATCCCTTGGGCTGAAAATTTGGCCTTAAATGAATACATGGTGAATAATAAGCTCTGTAAGGTATTTATATTTCTTTAACCAATAATGAATAATGACAAGTTTCATATTATGTTCCTTTCATTTGAAAAAGACTAGCAATCCAGTTAATTTTCCTCATTTGAATAATGTTAAATAGCCAATGAATCTGATCACTTTATGACCATACCTAATGCCAAAAAGACATGAACATCATTGGGGAGCAGAAGTGCAAGTCTGGAGATGTGAATTCTATTCTGGGCTCTACAGAGCCTTCTTGTGTAACCTGGGGTAAGTTTAGATTTGTAAGGACTGAGTATAAATATCTCTTTTGTGCCGTTTCTTAACTCAATTAGTGATAATACTCTTCTGTAATTTCACAGGGTTGCTATTTAGTTTCCTTAAAGAGTGTTTGTAAATTATTATGACTTTTGCAGTTGAATTTTTTTAAAACATGAATTTGAAAATTAAAAACATGCAGCAAAACCCAAAGTGTATGACATTAAAATATTACAGCAAATCTAAAATATTAATGAAAGAGACTTCTGTAACTTATGCCAAAAGTAATAAACAAAAGTAAAGGTTTTCTTGTTATGCTAGTGGAAAATGTTGCACAATTCACTTGCCAGTTCATCACATCTTGCTTAAGAAGATATCATAAACAATGCTCCCTCTTCAAGTTGTCTACCTCCTTATCCTCTCTGTCACCATGTTGTCTTTTGCTCTATTCAATGTATATGCATATCCATACAAAGATATGTTAATATATATTGAGATTTCATTAAGAAAAATATGTTAAGAAAACATAAATATTTAACTGATACTGGGAAAAGAAAAAGTTGCCTATGCACTCTTAGTTCTGCCCCATTTTTTCAGTGAATTATGAGGGACTTTAATTTCAAGGTCATCTTGTGTTTCTCAAGAATAATATATAAAACCATATCCTTTTTTTTCTGCCAAGGAAAATATAAATAACCACGCAGTATTTAATACAAGCACCCATTTAAATTTTAGTTTCAAAATATGCCACAGGTTCAATACAAAGGTGCAGAAATGTTTTTGCTGACCTAATTTATTATTTCTGCAAATAGATAGAAGTCTTCTCCCCAGCTTAATCTAAGGAACTCAGTATTGGTTGTTATCAAAAGTTATGTGGCATTAGTCTAAATTATTAGAGAACATGTTGAGAAAATAGTCTTGATAAACAATGGCTGTTCTGATTCTACCCTAGGTGTTTTGTACCCCACTGAGAGTGTAAAATAATTTAAAAACTGCTCTGTGACACTCATGATCAAGTAGAGTCAGTATACCCAGTTGTGTATTGAACTAACTTACTCTTCTTCACAGCTGTGGCATGGGGGAAAGGTTGAGGATGTTTAAATTATGATGGGAGCTCAACTAACAAACCATATTCAGCCAATCACACAGTGCCATTCGTCTGCCTTCCTAGAAGAGGAATGTGCATGAACCATCACCAAAAAAAAAAAAAAATTGAAAATAAAAAAAGACAAAAAAAAAGAAGAGGATACATTTTAGTCACAGAAACTTTGTATGCATACATGAAGTTACATGCAGCATTTTTGCATCTAAACCTTTTCCATATCTGAGTACTTCTTTTGTCTTCCTCCACTAATCCACACCTCCAAGGATTTATTTCCACATTTGAAGCCTACATGGAGATTCTAACAGACACCATCTTTCACTTTCAACCTTTTACATGAATAATCTTTCCATGCCTTTAAATCTGACATTTCCTTCCAGTATCACACTGGTCTGAAGTCCATCCTGGGCAAGGTTTAAGCTATGACCCAGTAAAAGTTTTCCTATGCATGTACACAGCACAGTTTTAAAATCTGGATGCCATGCTGCTCTTCTGGGGTTACAAACAAGGGCTTTTTACAGGTGAGGAGAGAATACTTCTACCTTCCTACAAGCAACTGGAACTCACTTATTCTCCTGAGAGGGTAGAGTGAAAGAGATAATATTGCAATGCTGCTTTTCATTGGAGAAAACTGGTTTCAGAAGTGACTCTTTGCGTGTTTGTGAGAGAAAGAGAGAGAAAGAGGAAAAGAGAGGAAGGGAGAAAGAAAGAAGGAGACAGAGAAAGACAAGAGAGAGACAGAGGGACAGAAAGAAAGAAAGAAAAAAAGAAAAAGAAAGAAAAAGAAAGAAGAAAGAAAGAGAAAGAAAGAAAAAGAGAAAGAAAGAAAGAAAGAAAGAAAGAAAGAAAGAAAGAAAAAGAGAGAGGGAAAGGAAAAGAAGAAGTGAGGAAAGAAGGAATGCCAGCAAATGTAATAGATAAGTATGTAAGAAACGTAAAGGTAATGCTGAAGTCAATGCTTTCTAAGCTTGTCTATGTAAGGCATGCAGTATTCCAGAGATAAGACTAGTTCACTGCTGTTGATCAGAAAAATGTTACAATTGACCTAGTTAGAGGAAAGACGAATTGTCAGGCAATTCCTAACTCCATTAATGGGTTAATAATTTTAGTATGCTATTCTTTTTTGAAAAGGCTTATTTAAATGTTTATCAGTTGTGCAAAGTGGAGCAGCACTGGAGATTCGCAAGGGAGAACTGATCATTGCCTATGCATGGAAGCGTTGTAGGAAGATTAAAATAACATTGAGTATATTCTGTAAATGAAGGAGAGAACTAAAAGAAGCCTCCAGAGTCCATTATAAATTTTAATAATACATCAAGGTAATGTAACTGAATAACCGATCTCTGAGGGAAGAAACACAACATTTGGCTAATATTACAATTTAAATTATGAAAACAAAAAGAGCTTTTAGTTAATCTTGTCTTTCTGCTTTTATTCTTGAGGCTCTTTTTTATTTTCCCTGAATCCAAAACACCATGTAAACAAATAAAAGTACGGGAGAAAATAAACAGTTTGGCATCTCAGTAGATTAATTAATGCGCTTCAGCCTTGGCACCAGTAGGCGAAAATTATGTGCATAAATAATATCACTAATTAAAAAGATGCAGATTAACATGCAAATAATGTTAATGAGGATCTGCAATTCCAGAGTGGATTCGCATAACATCAACAATTTAATGGGTTGGAAGGCTTGTGTTTGCATTACATTAATAAATTTCAAAGACCTTGCATAAAAAAGTTCTGTTGGAGCCTCTGTTTCCCACTTGTGAGTTGTAAATTCTGTGGGCAGTAGCAAACGCTCATCGGCAGATGCCAAAGTCATTATCTCAAAGACTGTTGAGATGGTGCCATGTGCCAGTGTGACCAGCTGTTGGGAACTGGGCAGTAGGCACTGCACTGTGCCAATTATTCATATTATTTGGGTAGTCTTGATATTTATTTAAACTGATTAATATTTTGTGCTCTGCATCTTGATCTGGAGGGAAATCATTTTAAGCAAGCAAAGTTTTAAAAAAAATCTTATTAGCCTTTGATGTGTCATGGATGGTTGAATGCATAATGGAATTGATTAAGCAGACATAATTTCTAACCATAGGCAAAAACAATATAAGATGTCTTTAATGATGTCATATAATGTTCAGATAAAATATCACAGGATCAAACTCCAAATGAATCGTAATAACCCAGATTTTACTGAAAAATGAGAGCCGTTATACTGCAGTATCCTTTTTTGCTCCTGAATTGGGGAATACTCCTCTGAGGACACTACTTACGGAAAGAGCAAAGGTTAAGAAAGATTAGAGGAAACTCGTTTTTGAATGCCATGTAACTCTTCATAATTTTCTTTCCTATTCTATGATAATCATTATCTGTTCCACACCCAGCCATTCTACTGTGGCTTTGAGACACCACAACACACGGGACAAAGCAATTTCCTGAAGATGGGCCCTTACAACATGCTAGAATTGCCCATCTGTGTAAGCTCTGTCTGAATGGTTCAGTAATCTGAGTTCCCTCTTGTGTGTGTTCAATAAGGCTGTTAGCTGCAAACAGTGGTAGAATCAAGGAGCAAAACTTCCACCAACTCAAAATGTTTCTTTACTCACCTAAGACTAAACAAATAAAGATAAAAAGTATAATTTTGTATTTATACCTTTTCTGCCTCTCCATGTAGCATCTAGACATTAAAATTGTTGTCAGCTAAGAAAAATTTGCAAAGTGATTTAAAAGTGAAGAGATTCAGAATAAGAACTTTGCAAGAGCAAAAAAAGGAGTTGTTTAAAGGGTACTATGTAAATACATGGTATTTAACTTTCAGAATAATCTTGGAACAAGGGAGTGTTTTTCAAATCCAAATCAGTATATGGAAAAGTTAGTCATGTATGTTCACACATAGACAAAATAATCTGTACTAATTGTAGGTTTAAATCTTTATACAATTATAAAGTAACGCTATTTTGACTGCAGATATTGTGTGGGTGAACTTTAGTTTTTTTCATATTTGCTGTATATACTTAATTAAGGAATCAATATAATACTCAAAGTCAACCAATATTTATCCAAACTGATACACACATTTCAAATAAAATATTGTCAGAAAGATTGTAAAAATGCCTCTTACTATGTTTAGAGACTAATCAAAAATGACTAAAACTAAAGCCCTCAGAAAGGCTGAGCAGTATCTTGAGCTTGCATTCATGACACACACATATTTGAGTATAAAAGTGAACAATTCAACATGAGCATTTCACAGATGTTTGAGGAATTCAGTTTGCTTTCC
This sequence comes from Falcunculus frontatus, assembly GCA_013398115.1. Lineage (NCBI taxonomy): Eukaryota > Metazoa > Chordata > Aves > Passeriformes > Falcunculus > Falcunculus frontatus. The sequence goes on along the minus strand of VZRV01004953.1, from coordinate 2,027,594 downwards.
AGGGAAAAGGGAAAAAACACACCTTTGAAAGATTCAAAGTTGTGAAATGAAGTCTGTACTTTTGTTCTGTTTGATAACTGCATGAAATGATAATGAAAATTTTAGAAAATAATTGCCCATGCCTTCCTTGTCTTCCAAACTCATCTGGTAAAGCAGCAACACATTGGGTACTAATGTGCATTGCTCCTTCCCAAGCAACCTCTATCCCCTAACTCCCTCAGACAGAAACTAGACTTAACATACTCACTTGTATGCAAACTTTGAAGCAAACAAGCAAAACAGAGCAAGTCCCAATAATGTTACTTTAATTTGAGGTGCTGTCTTTCCTCTTTACTACTGCTGTCAGTGGAGCAAGTACAGCTTAGTTAATAGCTTGATTGCTTAAGGGATATGCCTCAACACTTCCTTACAAAGATTTAGCATTAAAGTGTGAATAAGACGTAGTCTTCATGAAGTTATTTGCAACTTGTCCTTTGTTTTTAGAATGCCCCAGGTTACTACTGGGTGCCTCCTACAGGCTACTTTAGTTGTGGATCCTTTAAGGTTCTTTCATGCTATAAAATGTGTATGCACTGTCCTAACATGGCACACAGATCCAGTCTTTGGCTGCTGGAAATTTTGGAACCACTGGTGAAACAATTTTTTCTTCCTTTTTTTTTTCCCTTTGAAATTGCTATCCTAATTAATACCCTCAGAACAGATGTATTACACTCCAGATTTTACCAGTTCACTTTTTCTACAACCTATTTAAACTACTTCCCCAACCCCCCATGAAGTGTGATTCTAATTCCTCTGTATTACCCACGAGTAAGTACTTTCTCATCAACGTATACAAATGTTTTCTGTTTTATGCTTTACTGATAGCTATTGTGTTACTGTCTATGTCCTCTTGGATTCTAAAAAGAGTTACATAGAAAACTAATGGTGATGTTTCTGTCTGCTCAGCTATACAAATATCTCTTTAAATATATTATATGTATTCGTAAATCCATAGTCACAGAAACAAGCGCCACTACTTTTACTGAGGGAATATCAAAGCTGCCAAGACAATGTCAGATGTCAGGAAATGGTAAAATGCAAATAAAGTGAAACCTTATCTCTGCCACTTCAACTATGATCTTTTAGTTATTTCTGGTCTGTAATTAAAATACTTACACATCCATAATACAAATAGAATATTAATAGTTTGGCATAAATCGGAGAATAACAGTCTTTAGTCAAACTAATTGCAAAGATACATGGAACGAGTATTTTATCCAGTCTTCCATTTTTTTAATGATTATTATACAGCTATTTAAGAATTAATAGCTTCACAATAGGTGATCATCTTATTGCTCCATTTCAAGGATAATAATACTTAAGAATAAATCCATATAATGTTAAATATTTCTCCCAAAAAAATGAACTCTTGTTATGTACCTAGATTAAAGACCCAGTTCAAGCCATGCCATTGAAAACGGGAATGGATAAAGCGGTAAGTCTAAACCATTTTTCTCCTGATCCTAGGACAGAGTTGGTCCAAATATGACTGGAATATGAATCAAATCACACAAACGGGTGCTTGAATTTATCTAGGCGGGACTGGCTTCCCAGTGTCCAGTCCACTAGACAAGCACTGCGACATTTGGATTTCTGTACTCCTTCTTGTGCAGTGGTTGAAGAAATACAAAAGATTCTTACAATATTGACTAAAACTCAGTGTCATTTAATGTAAAGTAATGTGGCTGAATGAAAATTTTATTCTATCCATACCTGCATTCTTCAAGGCTCTCTAAAACAGGTATTGCCACTTTGGAAAGGAGCATACATATCAGTCTCTAAAACTACAGTCTAAACACTCAGCAGAAGTTAAAAAGACAAATCTAAATTTTAGGAAAGAGAGTGAAACCAAAGAGATCATAAACACAGCACTAAGAAAATGTATTCTGAAATGATGTCTTCAGAACCTCACACAGCCCCAGTCATCCAGTTTCAAAATAGCCACAAGAAAACTAGAGAAGGAAAAGAGCAGGCAGAAGTACCATAATTCCTATAACATGAGAAACAGAATAAATTAGGGTAAAGATGGCTAAATTAAGATGTGAGAATGTTATAATCCTGAAAGTCATGAAGATAATGAATAAGTTATTCCCTAGCTCTGATAAGCGCAAGACATGGCCATGGTAGAGTTGCCAGTGAAATTAACAGACAACTAAGTTAAGAAAGGTTTTTTTGTACCACATGAAATGATGCAGTGGATCACTTGTCACAGAAGGCCAAATGTATAAATGGTTTCTGAAAGTCTCAGCAAACTGTTGAGGGATGGGGCCATCTCAACCGCAAAGCCTGACAGTCTACGTAGAGAACCCTGCTCTAAATAATTAACACTTCAGCAATTTTTCTGGCTTAGCAGGTATGCCAGAGAAATTGAATCTATTTGCCTGATACCTTCTGAACTTAAGTATGTGCTACTGACCACTTTTCAAGGAAAACATGAAAAAAAGCCATCTTTGGTCATGGCATAGAATAAAACATATCACAAATTACTGCAGAACGACTTAATTAGAGCAGCAAGGACAACTGCATCAAACCTATGAACTTCAAAATTGTTTGCCAGGTTTGTAAAAGTATTCCTATTTCTATCAGCCTAATAGTTTAGAATTTAAATTTCTGTTGTATATAAGCAGAGAGGAGTATGCCAAGGTATTGAGTGACTTCTACAACCAAGTATCACATTTTAGGTTAGTATAGGAGATAGATAATTTTTTAAACAATAAAATCAAAAATATAGAACAGAATATAGAACATAAATCCAGAATATGGAACATAAACCACTGACTATAGAATGTAATGTGCCGTGTATGAATTTGAGGGCAGTTTCCTATGACTGCACAGTATTCATTGCCACAGGGTTATGAAAACAGGACTGGGGAGGCTCTGAGTGTTCACACCTTTATATGAAAGCAGAGGAAATTGCATCTGTGTTATTCCTTGCAGGTGTTTGCATACCAGTAGTGAGAATCCTCCAGAGATATACTCCAGTGCCTTAGTAGTACTGAGTGTTTTCCTGGTGCCTAACCTAAACCTGCCTTGCCATAAAGTATTTTCATTGCTGTGTGTCTTATCTATGAGGCACAAGAAGAACAGTTTACTCTTTTCATCTCTACACTTCAATGTAGCTGAACACCTATCACATGTCCTCTTGGTTTCCTTTTTCTAGACTGAACAGTTCTGACACTTTCAATATCCTTGCTGTCCACTGTCTCAAAAGAAAACAAATATGAAGAGTTTAGAAGGGCACAGAAAGTCTCTTTGTCAGAAGAACAAAAAAAACCCAGAGAAACGATCAGATGCAACTTTACATCTCTAAATCACAGGGACTGTTGTGCTTGAGCACTTCCTCTGTGAAAGGCAGTTCTGGGAGGCAACAGAGCTGCTCTTTCCCCCAGGAGAAACTCAGCAGTTAGGGTAGAAAATGTAGCTAAATGGGACTCATTTCTAAAGGTCCCTACTGTTTTGATTAAAACACTGGGGGCTGACAGGCTTTTGTCTGTGGTAAAGATCATACAGTTACTCTCATCTATGAGATTTCAACCACTGGAAGCAGAAAAAAACACAAACCCACAACATAACAAACAAAAGCCAACATTCATTTCTGGGTGCTGATTAGTCATGAATAATGAGATACTAATGGAGACTTGCTCTACCCTGCTACATGGGCAGACAGAAATCACTTTCTTTACTTACCCTCCACCACACCCAAACCATCCACCTTAAATTTGTTGCTTAATACCCTCCCTCTGCACACTCACTTGTGAAATGGAACTACACAAAGAAAATCCCCATAAATCTCATCTTTTTATACAATAACCTTGTTCCCGAAAGGGGGGCAGAGCAGTTTTACTCTAAGTGTTCAACAATATTTTTGGTTTACATTCTCTAGCAAGGATAGATGTCAGGCTCAGACCTGCTGCACAATGAGTGAGGTTTCCAGCTCCCTCCATGCCCCTAAGATACGGCCATGTGAAAGAGAGCTGTGAGGTTTTGGGTTGGATATATATACATTATCTATACAGGTATAGGTATATGGGTATATACATATGGGTAGCTAAAAATGCATATAACACACATGGCATACACAATAAGTATAGATGAATATCACACATGAGAAAAAGGAAGTTGGACTTTCTTTGGTTTCAGCTCCTTCTTAGGGTTTCAGAGATGGAGTAGAGGCGAATAAAAGAGTATAAAAGTAGGGAAAACTGAAAAATGCTTGTCCCATTTAATTTTAAAATGTAACTATATACATATGCAAATCTTATTAAGCCTGAAATTTTGCATACAACTATGTATTTAATTTTTAAAAATATATAGTTACAAGACATGTTGCTAGATGCAATCTCCCTTTCCTGCTTCCTGTGAAACTTACAGTTCTGACTGTCAACAACGTATAAACATAAAGCCCAAAATGGACCTTTAGATCAGCTTAGGTCATTTGAAAGGAAGCTGAACATGGGGTTTCAGAATGAAGAATACTGTTGAACAAAACTTGTTCAAACTAAAGGATGCTCGAGTTACCTACTTCAGTCTTCAGAAAATAATCTTAGGAGTTCCTAGTAGATGTTAGTAGCTTCTTGGGAATAACATTGACTAAGTCAATAAGGAAGTGTGAGACTGATGAAGGAAAAAGTTGGGGCAGCCTTGAGGGAATATCATCTTTAATAAAACTTAGATTTTTTAGGATAAATTTGTTATCTTTTGTGTATATTTTTTCCATACTATGTTGTCAAAAAATCAAATTACATCCAATATAGTAAGGGATTTTTGGAGGTTTTTTTGAGGGCCTGTACAGAATGACATCTTAAAGTGAAGAGGACATTTCCTAATTGACAATTGATTCTGAGCATAAACCAGCTGCAAATGAATGGGGAGTAGATATACCCATGGGCTTTTAAAATCAGAAATCAGAGCAAACAGATCAGGAGAGTTTTGTTTGTTGTTTGTATTTTAGGAAAGCACTGGATTTGATTTAGGAGGCTTTGATTTCGGCCCATTATCTGAGCTGTTATTCTGGCAAGAATAGAAATTTTAAGGGACATCCCCATATTTCGAGGTGGAAATACTGTGAGAACATTTCTGCAGCTTGCCTATCTATGCCTGCCCTACCCATGAGCAGGAAAATCATAGTCTGGATAATTTAGATAACAGCTGAATCATATGGGAGATGATTTTGAAATTTCCTGTTTAAGGGAAAAAAAGACAAACAACCAAAGCAGCAACCTCTTCTCCTTGGTTTGATTGTTTCTCTTGCTTTCTCACCTTTGCACACAATGAGCAGGTCTTTTTGTGCCTGATTTTTTTGCAGATTTTTATGAGAAGATTCATCCTATATTATTTCCTCAGTAGTCCCCAGTAGTAAAAATGGTCCTAATAAAAATAGGTCTAAATCCTACACATGTGTGTTGAAAACTGATTAACTGTTTCCTTGCAAAGGCTGGCTTTCTGCTTGTTCTTTGCCTCTCAGTTCTTCTGTGAGAAAAGTAAATGATGCTGAGGGCAGTACAATCACCTTCTTAACCAGGAGGGACAAACCCTGTGTGTCCCAAGCATCCCTGCAAGAACAATCCTGTCTCTGGAGCTCAAGGCACCAAGGCTTGGTGGGATCCTTACCACACTCACAGCTGGCTAGAAATCTTGTGGGAAGATGAGGGAAGATGGAAAACAGAGGGGAAATTTATGGAATAGTGAGCAACTCCAACAATAACAAGTTCCCTCTTTTCTTCTATCTTTCTCTTTCCAATGTGTGTTGTTTTGACTGCAAAGTTATACTGTGAGGAAGCTAGGCCATACAGATATTTAGAATGTTTTTTCTGAAGTCTCTTTTGCTTGTTACAGAAATTCAGAAATGCTTTGGGCTGTGTCTTTGCTAGGGGAATCATACTCCTACCTCTTTAAAACTACATGACTACAAAATTGAGAAGTCATCAGTAGTCCAGGCTTACTCGGGGCAGGGACCTTTGTGAGGACTAGCACTTGATCTTCACCAATATTACATCTTCTAAGAGCTAGAGTCAGGCTGTGTACAATTTCAGAGTGATCATCTTTGGTCTCATTTGAGTAGGAAATGAGTGGGCTGCATAAAATACTTCGTATTCTCATGGTCAATTTCACAAATACCATTGTAAAACACATCACAAACAATAGAGATTAATACTACTGCTTTCTAATGGATACTTCTTTGCTTCCACAGACCCATACATTGTATCACTAAAGAACTTGGATGATATTTTTTTCTTTCCAAACATTTCCAATTATATCTATATCATACTAAATGATACAGCTTACATCTCTATACAGAAAGGTGTCGTGACCAAATATTTATTGCTGCCAAACATTAAAATGGATAACATAAAATTCAGACCAAAATTATGTGAAAAAAAGTTATTTTTGCAAAATCAAACAATTATAATCAAGAAATTCTGTGATTGAGGCTCCTTAATAGTGGAGTGATGAAATAAGCTCCAGAGAGAAAGCACAAAAAGTTTTATTATATGATACTGACATATCATCACTAGTTGGCATGTGGGAGAAAATTGTTTCAGTAGAATAAAATATATTTTATGCTTCTTTCTTATTATGGAAAAACAATAGAGGCACTGTGTCAGTATTGCCTTACCAAGTTCATATTAATGTGAAGTTTAAATGCTTATTTCTTTCAAATATCCTTGAAATGAAAACAAACAAAACGGAGAATATTAAATGCTATGTCAATGTTTTTATGGAACGTCTTTGAAAAATAAATTAATATAGAAAGAATAACAGACTACTTAAAAATTTCCTGACTGTTAAATGCCAGATGCTTTTTGTGTACTGATTTCCGTAATTTTGTTCTACTTCCATGGTGGGAGATCTTTGGCAAGATAGCCCAAGCTCTTGGATTTAGGAGGGACACAGGAGCAGTTTGAAATGTGGACAGTTTTTGGAGCTAGATTTAATTTAGGGACGAAAACTTTTTTCATTTTCCTTAGTTTCTAGCTCAATGCCTGTATTACTAACTTCTCTTGCTCCCTATTGCTTAGTAAGAATTTTTTTTAAGTGGTTATATTTTTTTTGAAGTTTTTACATTTTTGCTCCAGCAATACTTCAGGAAAAAAAGCTGATGAACTATTCTGCTACCAGAATGTCAGTTTCAGAAAGAAAGAAGGAAATATCTTTCCTCCTTTTTTATAAATTATTATGCATATCACATGTATATCACAACTTTTTTTGGTTTGTTTTCCCGGCAGATTGAAGAAGCTTCATGCAGACTGGCATGATTTATTGACAGCTGTTGCTATATCCTTTACAAAGTGGGCAGTGCTGAGAGAAACCACAGCTTCTGGTCTGAAAGCTTCATGCATATTTCCTGTTCATTCCTGCCTATGATAATGTTATACATTCCTAGTATAAATTTATATTACAGCAATAATGAAGTTCTTAAATATTACATCCCAAAAAACCACTCTGAGCTATTCTCTCCAAATTCCTAACATGAAAAATCAGCCATGCATACAAAAAATACAAAAACTTTATTTCTTTGGGCTTGAAAAAGATCATAGTAAGGCAGGTGTGACTATGCCATTCATTTAATTTTTAATTCTGAAAAAATTACTTTTCATTGCTATCAAATTCACGTTCATCTTGTTTAGACGATCTTTTCGTAAGGATGGAATGATCATTTTTGGATAATACTAATTCTTGCAGATATCTCATAGGATACAAAAATGTAGAACTTAGTGAAAGAGTTATAACTTTTTATTTGTTTTTGTAAGTAATAGAATTTAAAGTCTCATTATATTAAAATTTCTTTATATATTTTTCTTTATCCTTCCTTATACCCACAATCTTTATCTTCTCATTTGAGCCAGGCAAAATCTGTATCTTAGGTTTCAGTCCCCTACCTCATGAGAAGAAACTCTACACATGCTGCGCTTTCACATGCTTCCAAAATACACTATAGAAAAGTTTATAGGAAAATAAGTAAATAAAGAAATAGGGATGACTATAGTAAAAGTTGAAATTCCTTTAAAAAACAAGCATCTCAGGATAAAAAACATGTTAACAAATCTTTCTATCTTCTGTAATTAGCACAACCTAACCTGTAGATAAATACCTATTATCTAAGATTCTATAAAGTATAGTCAGTATGCTTTATTGTATAAAATGTTACAACATTTTATATTGTAAAAACATTAAAAACTGCACAAAGTCAATGTCAACTACGGAGAAAAATTGAGAAATAATGCAAGATCATGTCACCTCACTGTTGTCACTAGTTCACGAGTCTTTACAATTTTTCAATATGTTTAATATAATGTGATAATGTAAAACAGAAATGACTCAAAAGTGCTCTCTTGGGACTCATTCCAAGCCCTTTTTCTTTTCCCTTTTCATCATCCAGTCTTTCTGAAGCCCTTGGGACAACCACTTTAAAACAATCTGTGGTGATGTGATTTATATTTATATATCTAATGAAGCCTATTTTAAAATAATCATTCTGATTTAATTTATATAACTCCCTACTGCTATCCTGCTAGGGATGGTCAAGGGAAATTGCTGTATACTTTACTATTAATTGTAAATCTGTGGTTGGTTAGAACGCACAATAACATGTCTTGGCAACAAGACTGCTCTTCGCATTTATGTTCTTTCTCGGTGTATTTTATCACTTCTTCTGCCCAGTGATAAATAAATAAATAAACTGTTTCAGTTCAGTTCAAAAACATACAGGATTACATTTGCAAGTGATGGAAGCAAGAAACACTTGCAGTGGTCAAAACTGTATGCAAAAGGATTACAGAAGAAAGTCATGCCAGGAAAAGTATAACACCAACAAGGTTTAGTTAGGCAGAAGAATACAGAAATAATTATTTGCAGAGATAAGAAAACATAAAAATTTTGGCTAGATACAACAACAAAAACGGGAAAGAATAAGATTTAAACAGGTCCTTCACCAATTTTCTTGGCTTATGGCAACTTAGCTGGCACAGTGTCATGAGGTGGTTTTGGCTACCCAGATATAGCTGGGTGTTAGTACATCCCCAGATACACACGTGTGAGCAAGACCGCTCCATGTTCCACAGGTGAGTCACTGCTAGGAGGATAAACATGGGTTCTATTAGGCATTAAAAATGCTAGAAAAGACAGTCAAAGAATCCAGAAGAAGAAATTATTTTGACTGTATGAAGGAAAGGTATCACAGGATATATCATGAAACAAGCAGTGCTCTCTAGTTGATGACAATGGATTTGCTGTTCTTTTGTCAAACACCAACTATTGCTTTGCTGCTGCTTCACAACACTTATCACAAGTTTGGCATTAAGCATTCTAATAAATAAAGCAAAAATTTTTAGAATTACAAACATTTAGAAATTACAAACATTTAGTACTAGAAATGGAAGTCCTGAAAACACTTGAATAATAGCATCTTCACACAGCATTTATCTTTAAATGCTATTACTCACTGAATGCCAGTAGTACACCATCTAAGGAATTATTACTTGTAATTGTCTTTACTAAAGAAACTTTGATGTTACAAGTTTGAGAAAAAGCAGATTGAGAAGGTTTAGCTCTTTAAATAAACCCTAATTAAGGCTTGTTAGATATATATATTTCAGAATTGCTTTATTTCTGAAATAAAGGGCTACATGTATCCATTTTTTTCAATAGAGGAATTAAAGGCATGATGCTTGGGTATTTTCTCAATGTAATTTGGTTTATATACAATAATACATAAACACGTACCTCCATTAGATATACTTGCTGCCCAGTGGAATAAAAAAAAAAAAAACAAAAAAACCCAACCCTTCCAGTGTTTCAAAGACATTTTTTACTGTGGAATTGTTTTGACTGATCAAATTTAGCACTGATGGGAAAGCAGGAGAATGACATGGCATTTATGAACTTAAGGAGCAAGTGTGAAGCCATCATGGAATGACATTATTTGCAAAATGAAATCCGTGCGAAGGCTTTATGCACATGATGTTGGAAATGATGACAGTGGGCATATGCATGACCAATGGAAAATTCCGCCAGAAACTTCTTCACAAAGAATTTCAAGTGAAGTTCTATGACAACCTGAAAAGATACAAGAATGTTGCAGAATTTGGATTAATGATAACAGAATGATCCTCATAATTAAAACTATCTTTGCCGAGCCAGACTCAGCTCCGAAAAAGCTGTACAAATGCCTACATAGCTCTAGGATAAATGGGATTGTGAGCAGAGGAACATTTTTTCATTGCTTTTACATTTACTGGGGTAAACCTGCTGTGGTCACCCAAAAGAAAATGCCTGACTGAGTTCAATCCATTGCCTCCCTCCTTAGATCTTTTTGCTTCAAATAGCCAAAAAGAGAGTAGACACAGATCTCTGTGAATAAAAATGGTGTTTGCTTTGTTAGGAATGGCAAACAAAGCAAGATGTGTTGATAGCAGCAACAAATGTGTACAGAGATACCACGTATTTTGAAATGGAAGGCAGATGGGTTAGTACAGTCATTTACACAGACATATTACCTTCACTTAATCTCTGCCTCACACACCTTTGCAAGCTCTCTCCTAAAAGCAGAGGTGTTACTAACATGGCAGCTCACTGGTCTTTAGAGAAAGTTGGTCACCTCAGCAATCTCTTCTGCTCAAATCCTGGGAAACCACTCCCAGAAGAAGTTTACTGTGGGAGCTAGTATAAAAGTGGCTTTTGCCAGAACTCCTCTCCCAAGGAAGGGTATCAACACTAATCCAGCAACAAAGAGTGAAATATTTCTTCTAAGACTCAATATTTGCTGACCAAAAACCATACCTGTTCAATACAGTGACAATTTTCTTGATAAAGATTATACTGAAGAAAGGAGACAAGAGTAAAACCTCAGGTCATTAATTCCTGTAACTATTTCTTCTTGAAAACTATTTTAAAGAAAAAACAGAGTTGTTAGAATGTTAGAATTCAAAGATTTACTTGACATAGGTCAAAAATTAGAGTGTTTTCAATTCAAGACCTTTTAAGATTTAGTAACAATGGCAAATGTAGAGTCCTAGTAATTGTTATTTTTTGAGGCTAGTGAAGCTCAGCAGAACTAGAAATCAAAGACAAATGTACAGCAATGGTATGAAACACTAGGAAACAAGCTAGAAAGAGAGAGGAGATAAAGCATGAATGATGGTGCGTAATTGTATATATGAATTTGAAAGGTAAGTTAAATGTAAAACTAACTTACAACTGAACTCATCCTGTTAAGAGTTAACATTTGCCCTGTGTTGTTTGGAATAATATAGAGCCCTGTGTATCTCCATACCGTGAGGCTATTGTCAAACCAGAGGGAGTGCAGAAAACAGCAGCAAAAATAGTCAGAAAAGAAGAACTGACTTGTGAGAAAGATTGACACATTGGCAAGCAAGTACTTAGAGTGCATTACCAAGGGTGCAGCCAGCTCCTGCAGTGAGATCTATTTTTCAACCTCTTAGAAATTTAGATAGAAAAACTATCCTTGTAGGAAAATAAACAGAGCTTCTCTGAAGATGACTAAAGTTTTTATTTTCTTTTTTTTTTCCCAAACAGGAAAATTTTTTAGCACTACAGGTTGGTTACTTACATGAATATGATATTACAGTTATCAGCTCCTGTCATATGTGATCATCTTGTTTTTAATTTCACAATCAAGCACTTATCGTAAGGTTTCTAGAGCTGCTAATGAAAACTTCTGTATTTGCATTGTTAATGCTTCTTACTTTCAGGATTTACTGAGACTTCTTTTAGCAGCCTGGGCACACTCACGTTTTATTGTCAGACCTTGGTAAGAGAAAAAAAAAGTTGGGGAAATGCCTTTTCCTTGTTCCAGGAAATTAGTTTTCACTGAAAAAGTCAGAAAATATTAAAAACTCAACTTCTTCAGTAAGAGGATGACAGTGTATCATAGTGGAAAAATGGATAATCTACAGAGTTTCTCCCACGCTTGTACCGGTGTTTGGGAAAAGGAATCTCCCCAAGTTGTTCTAGCAATGCTAATGAGAGAGGTGAATGAGAGAGTCACAGAAACAGGGATCTGAAGCTTACATTTGAAAAATCTGTGATGGGTCATGTCCACCTCCTATTGAATGGGGAACTTGATACAGGAACACTTAAGAGAGTTTGTGTTGACCTGGTTCTTTTGTTCTTATCAAAACAAAACCTACCCCACAACATCTAGAAAATTACAAGTTCAGATTGGTGGTAGTGGCTTTCTATTTTGAAAGGACTGGGTATCAAACCGTCTACTTCCAAAAGGATTTCTCCACTTTGTATAATTGCATAATCATGAATATTTAGATTCTTCCTAGACACACTATATATATTCCTTCCTACATACCTACACGATAGGTGGTAAATCAGAATTAAAAAACAAAGCCTCCTACTGCCTGTTGTGTTCTGCAGGTGCTGAGCAAGAGACTTTTATCATCCATGAAGACAGGGAATGACACAGGATTTAACAGGTGGCCTGAAGTAAGATAGACTAAAGCACAAGAGTGAGAAAATTGAAGGTTTTCACCAACTTTCTGGGGAAAGAAACCTTTCTGATTTCAAATCCAGTGATAATGCTGACCATGAATTTGAGGGAAAAAGATGTGCTTGGCAGCCTTTCATAAGAACCTGATGGGTTATAACTGCCCTTGAGTCAGGCTTTTGCTCTGCTGCTGGGTTGGCCAGAAGGCTCCAGCAAACACTCTTGAGGGAATAGAGTCATCAGGGGTCTCCATATTACCAGTAAGCAAAGAGATTCACCCAGTCCACTCCAGGAGCATCTTTTAAGGTTTGTAGTTACTTCACAATCTGTGTAAAGAACGTATTAGTTTAACAAGTCCAGAACAGCTTACTGATCATTTTTCTTCAGACATGAAACACTATGTTTTCACTTCACATGAAACAGTCAGGTCACTCCATCCTGACTTAGTTAATTGGCAGAATTAAAGAATAAAACAATAGTTTTCTCTGCTTAAAAAACAAACAAACAATCAAAAAACTAGGTTATTCTAACTAGCCAGGACTTTCTTTGGTTGCTTCTAGCACAGTTAGTGGTTCTAACACTTCACAAACTTTGTTACTCAGCTCTCCCCTTCTTTAAAGACATATCCTACATACCTGCAATGTTTTTTGCAATTTCTTCTTTTGTACTACATGTCTTTCAAAAGATGGATGTTCTTTCTCTCTCTTCTGAGTAAGAAATTTAAGATAAATGGACAGGACTGAGTTACTGTATATGCTTCTCAATTCCAAGCTATGGTCTCCACTGATATTTATTTAATGCTTCATGAGTGTTTGTTTACAGTTCATGCTGATGGGGCACCTCAGTATCACATGGAGTAAGTCAAAGCTATATTCTTTTCTTCTCACCGTTCTTCCATTTTTCCTGGATTTCTTAATTTCCAAATTTTATTAAAAAGGTGAGATCTATTCTCTAGTGCATGAATATCTACCATGATTATATATTGATAATATTGAAAATATATACAAGGTTGCATTATGATGTTTATTTATTTTTCTAAACGGTGCAAAACTCAATCTCTGAAACTCCACCCACAATTTGCAAAATACATGTAGGTATTGTTGCTTATATCATATATTAGACTTCCCACTAGTATGGAATTGCACTTCTGTAAGGTAAAATAGCAACAGCCAAGTTTTGACTGCAAAGGACCTTTATTTATCCCTGATGGCAGACCTTAACTAGCCAGTCAGACTTTTATGAACATACAATAAAATACAGCCAATTCTTGAGCAGTCATACATTTTGCCAAAGCTTTAAAAAATCATTTTAAGCTCCATATAACTGAATTTTAAAATGAAAAGTATAACAGACTATTAAATAAGCCAGAGATTTATACTTAAATTATATTCCATGTTAAAAAAACCAAAATATTTTTTCCTATTTTTATCCATGCAATATTAGTGAGGGTTTCTTTGTAGTCATACACAAAAAATGTTCCAACATTTGTTGATATTTTCCCCCTTTTTTTTTTTTAAGCTGAATCTATTTTTTAAGCATTATCTGTTACAATATAATACTTTCAGAAAAATGCCTGCTAGAAAGTTTAGACATGGTAGTTCAACTGTAAGCTTCTGGGGACATCCACGTTGTATTATGTTTGGCTTAGAATGAGCAACTCCTGCTAGATTCAGCAAAAATAAAGCACAATGACCTCTTCAGCTGGACACTTTAGCAGCTGGTCTATAACTTAAGGAGAGTTTTGCTTTACGCTTTTTAAACTGTACTGGGGATTGAATAGACAACATATAAAAATATGACAGGAAGATGATGGATTATGGGTCATAAGTCTCATTTCAGCCATACAAATAAAACATCATGCTTGTGTGTTATGATAATACATTTAATGGACAGAAATTAACAGATGTTGATTGCATTCTAGTGTGCACAGCATACCAAAAATCACAGAGGAATGTTTAAAAGATTGTAAAGAGACCATGCCATTGGATGCCTGTAAAGCAGAGTTAAAGTAGCAAAACCACAGGAAAGAGAGTTTGGTAGTTGTCTGGCTTTGGTTTAATCGTTTCTCTCTGCCAAATGCTGTCATTACAGTGTAACAACAATTGTATGCTTTTTCTGCCCCTTCCTAAGCAATACTTTATAGCTGTCAAAACATTAGGTTGTGGCAGACTCTTCTTAAAATAAAACTTCAAGATGAACTTAGGGAAAAAAGTATGAATGAAACTTTGTAGTTCAGTGCCATTCAGAATTCCATAAATTATCCGATATAACATAAGAGCACCAAGATCTGGCCTTGCACAGTTACAATTTGGAACAAGCTTTTATACATAATACATATATCCACACAAAGTGAAATGCAGCTTCATACTAGAACCACCTCTTTCTATATTCAGATGTAAAAGCTAGATTTACTTAGCTAAAAGAAAGACTTATGTGTACAATATGTGTTGAAATCCACCTAAACGTGTTTTTCAGTCAGGTAATATTTATTTTCAGGAGCCTATCAATCTGTCAATTTTAGCATTCTATCAACCTTCACTGACTTAAAATTCTTTGTTTCCATATGGGCCTATTTGCCAGTTTTGAAACATGATTTAGAACATCTCCATTAATTCTTACACCTCCTTACAATGGTAGATCAGCATGAAGGGAGTTCCTCAAAGTGTTAACTATAACAAGGCCACTAGATAGTTATTAATAGTAGAGACTTGGTTTAATTACCATTTTCACTCTTTGTTTTAGCCTTTTTGCAAGAAATATCTGAATCATAGAGAAGCTCAAATAATCACTTTTGATCTACATATTTTATTTTCAGACATCGATTTTAATCTTCTCCCAATGTCCCCAACGAAACAATTTGGCAGAAAGCCGCAGGACATGATATTGTGGTATTGATACTTATCTGAGATGGCAGCCAAAAGTTATAGGAATAGGTGGTCATTTCAAGTCCCACTATATTCTTTCCATACTTTGGGAATATCACAGATATTTTGTGATCCGTTTTAGTTATTTCAAGTACCTGCAAGTTGCACCCATCCATTTTAAAATGATCTTTTGTAAAACTGGAAAGACTGCACCAATTTGTTTTAAGATCTGAACAGTGACTATGGCATTTTGCGCACTGTTTTTCCATTTACAGTCTTAGCTTGTATTAGGATCACAATATTCTTCTAGTATCTGCAAAATTTTTGTCAGCATGGAGGGTCTTGCTGTTCCTTTGCTTTTTCTGTAGAGGTGCAGAAATTTACCCAAAGAAACGTAGAGAAGCCGTGTTCCAAACACACCAAGGGATGTGCAGTAACAGATAGATCTGTGGAATATCTTGCCAAAGGAAATTGTGGGTACTGAAGGCTTACAAGATTCCAAAGACACTTGATTAATCTCATGGAAGAAGTGTGTTGAGGACTGAGTGTAGAGAGAAGTCATATTCAAATCAGGGTGGCTTCTCAGCTGCAAGTAATCAGGGGCTTGAAGTCTATTCAGATGAAATACCATACCTTTTCTTTCCCCCTGTTCATACTGTTGTGAAGACACACATTTTTGGTCATTGCTGGAAAAAGAATTCTTCAGATGGACTTCTCATTTGGTACAGACATTCTTTACACAATTCTCTGTTTTTCATTTGACATAGACTATTTCCTCAATGCCATACTCTGCATTGGAATGATCAATTCATAGGAGAAAACTTTTTCACTTCCCAGAATTTTGTCTTAATTGTGTTAACAAGTTAGTGTATCTGATTTGCTGTTCTTTAGAGAATTTCCAAGCAGTGTAAGATCTTAGGAGAGGCACTGAGATGAGGTACATTCAGATTGATGCTTTGTTCCTCTACCCATAAAAACTTTTTCCAGATTTGTTGCTGATGCATCTACTTTGAAGTAATTATTTCACAGAAGAAAAATGTTGTAAAATAAACAAACATTGTAATATGCAAATAAAATCTGTCTGCAAATACAATTGTGAAATTTTAATGATCTGTATTGGTTTTAGGTATTTTGTACTATGCTATAAATGGTAATTTGAAATTTGTTAGCTTTGCATGCATATCTAAGATTAAAACTATTAGATCTCTGTTTAAACCCTTTGGAATAACAAATAAAGAAGGAAAAATCTATTAAATGTCATAAGCATTCAAAATCTTCCCTAGATTTTAATTCCTTATTTTGAGTCAGTTTTACTGTGGAAGTCAGACCCAATGACATGCACTATGCTCTGTCTCACAGTTGACAATACAGTGCCATCAAAATCATAATTGTTAAAAAAAAGAAAGATTAAACATTTTACTCTAGAAGTAATACATAATGTCATATACCTATTACTAAGAAGGCCCATCTTCTATGACCAAAGAGAATAACCTGATTTGAACTAGAAGAACTGAATAGAATTGTTAAACAATCCTTTGCATTTTAAGCAACATTTAATTAGAAACACACTTTAACCACCAAAATGATAAAAATCCAAGAGATTAAAATTTGAGTGTCAATTATCATAAAATTCATCATTGTAATTCTTATTAAAACTCAGTGTTTAGATAGGTAATGATTTTATAATATGGCAATTTGCATAAGGAGCCCTGAGATGGCTTATTATTTCGATCCTACACAATTACAATTCTAGCTCCATACATCAGAGCTCTTAGCAATGTAAAATCACTGTGCTAATTAATAAGCCATTTACTGACTGCAGCTAGTTATGGTGGTCCTGCAGCTGACCTTACGGAAGATGAGCCATCTCTGAAGTGCCTGTGTGTAACTACAAACATAATGATGTGCCAGGAGGGAATCATTAAAAATAATTTACACAAGCCTTCATTTACAAGATCTTTTGATAGCATGCTTCCCCGGTGTTTAGATCCACAGTGCAACCCCTACCATTTGGAAAGTGCCAAGCAGGAGAGTGAATGAGGATACCTAAGTGGTTAATTAAGAGCCATTCGGACGCCACAAGAGCCTCCTGAAAAATCCCTCTGATGTCTGCTGTGTCAAATGTCTCTCACAGGCAAAACCACAAGAGGTAGCTGCCATAGTAGGCTAATTATTGGGGACCAGGAGCAGCTGAGAGTGGCCTGTCACTGAGGCTTGCTGCGAGCACCCAAACCCAGAACCGAGCAGAGCAGCTTTTGTGTCATTGGACTTGAGAGAAACGGTAGAAATGAGGCACTGTGATAATCAGAGGTGATTGCATAAGCCATAAAAGTGTGCAGTTGTAGACGAAATTATTCATTTGTGCTGTTTGATGCATTTTGTAACTTTCTACACTTTACTGTTATTCCATCTCCAACATGTCTTTTTTTAAGACTTTCATTTTGAATGCTTTTCAGAAAACAATAACTTATAAAGGCCTTATAAGGCTGAACAAAGATTTCAAAAATATCAAAGATAATTTTTATGACATAAAAATAATTTCAAGCCACATAAAGAGAACCAAAAATCCCACATTCAATCACACTACATCATGAGACTACAGCAGAAAATATGCACATACACACAAAACAGTCTTCTTATTTCGGTACAGTCAGAACAACTAACGAGACTAAAAGAATATGTCACTGCTTTCCTCACAGCAGCTAGATATGAACATCATGATTTATTTTTCCTTCAGCCAAGTCCCTGCAAGGCAGAGGAAGAGAGATGCTACCTTGTGTGGCATTTTATTAGTTTAGTGGCATTCAACTGGTTTACTGACATACACAGGATTTTCCAATTTGGCATGGGGAATGTGCCATTTTCCCAGCTTCTCTGTCCATTATGAGGCCAAGAGCAAGTGGTTTGTGCTCTGAGCGTGCAGACACTTTCTGCATCTCTCTGATACCTTATAAGTTTATTTTCTGAGGTGCCTTTCACAAGTGTTGTGTGAGAAAACACCATGAGCACATTGTTTGTTTGATCCTGGCTAGATTAGTGCCTCGTGGCTGGGTGCCAAGACTGGGCCTAGGAAGAATTAATTTAGTAAAGGTGGAAGCAGCAATATCGCTGCTCTGTGCCTGTGTTTGTGCCTGTGCAGGTATTTGGGAGAGAGAGAGGAACACGCTGTGCGTTTGGCATCTTATCAATGATACTGACAGGATTTATAATTTTTTATGTGTGATTTTTTGAAATACATCCCATTTTGGTAAACTTATTGCAGTAAGAAGAGAATTGCTACATTCTAGATGGAAACCACCCACCTTCAGGATCTCTGTGATGGTTTAATCTGAAATGTATTAGGCTTACTTTGTCTTATTTTTAAAAGAGCTATGTAAATAAATTCTCTTAAAATAGAAAATACCTGCCTGTTCATTTTATAACCACAACTCTTTGCATGAGGAAAATACTATTTTTTAAATAAAGCTACGTGTTTCTCAAAGGCATAAGGGAGATGGTTTTCTTTCTAAAATTCTCTAATCATTTTGCAGAAAAGGCTTGGATAGAATTCACCTCTCCTTACTACAAAAAAGATGAATTGTCCAAGGCAATAATTTGGCTTTCTTCTGTAATCAGTGGAGACAGACAGCTTCAAAAGGGAGGTGGGTTCAAGCCAGTCAAATTACACCTCTCTCATTAGACAAGACAAATCACTTTCTCACCACAGAGAGGGAATCAACAGCCAGACCAGTCCCTTAATTTTTTTAAAGTGGCAAAAATTCTACTTTTCTGTAGTTTGTCTATATAGTCTGTAGAAACAGTGAGAATTGCAGCTGCACTTACCAGAGCAGAAGACCGAGACACAGAGGAAAAGTTGGAGAAGCAGTGCCATGAATGAAGCCTAGATCCTAACGATTTTCAGGCTTGACTGACTCTATACTGCTCAGAATATAGAGAGTACAGAGTACAGAGTACAGAGAGATGGTTGGGCAAAACCTCAGCCTGTGGTTCAAGCCTGCAGTCTTTCACGGAAAGCAGAATCACATGGGGTGATGTGAGCTTGCACAGCTATTTTCTTCTGCTGGGAACATGACAGTCACTTCCCTCTGGGCCTTCACCACCAGCACCAGCTTCATACGGCTTAAACCAGCATTTCTTGTCAGACACCAGCTTATGATGAAACCATCTGTTTAACTAACCCAGGCATATGCAGAGCTCTTTCAGAACTTTTTTTGTATTGCTATTTTTCAATCTCCTCCATTTATTGTGACCTGTGACATCGTTGTTAGTTTTACTGGCAACCAAAATGAGAGATGACAGTATGCCAATGACATCCCAAAGTAATATCAGCAGTCAAAATTTGACCAAATTAGTAACTGGCTTATCACCAAATCTGTACTACATTTAAATAATTCTGTACCACTGAAAAGTTACAATCTCTAATCAGCATACCCTATTATTTGATCTAAGAAGCACAATAATAAGCCTTCATTGTCATGTGAACTATATAACCTGTAGATACCACTGAAGAGTAAAAAAATCTATAGTAAAAAAAATTAAAGGAAACTATTTTGAATGCAGACTTCCAGTCTTTCAGTCATAAGAGAAAAGAGATAATAGCACACCAACTATGATTCAGTGATTTTTTTCTGCATGTGCATTAAGATGTATGTTTGCCCACAACTGTATGAAAAGGATCTTACAGAGCTAGAACTTTAAAGATAATTTAATAAATATCTGGTTGGGCTATTTGTGTGAGAGAAATACCTTTTTAGAGAGATACCAGTGTGGTTAAAAGCTAAATGCCCTGCTTTCCAAGTGACAACAATCAGCATGATATTCTTCAGATGGGAAGCTGAATAATGCCCAGCTACTAATAAGAGAGATGAACAATAAAGCACATGACACTGTCATGATTTATAATAAACAGAATTTCTCATTCTTACTAACTGGTTTTAATATTTTTGAGTCTTTATCCTTAATACATCTAATAGCATATAGACAATGAAAAGAGGTGCAGTGCAAAGAGAAAAAACTTGGATTATGGTGCAGCAAAGGACATTTTTTTGAGTGGTAACTTCAGTGGTACTAGAAAAATGAGGTAAAAAAGGATGAGCCATTTCTACTGTTTCAGGGTTAATTCCCCAAAATGGAGATTATTTCTACAATTGAATTTTCAGCCAGGCAGCTTTTGAAAGGAAATGGCGAAATTTGTGGTTCTAATTTAACAATATTGATTTTAAGGTTTAAAAATTTGTCTTCTAAAGCCCAGCTCTTCTTGTCCTTAACATAAACATAATCTCACTGAACCAGGGTAGGTGCTCCTGTGACTGAGGGAAATCCCATACGGGTTTAACTTTGTGCCAGCCCAGATGTTGCTCTGATTAAAGTCAGCAATAAAAACTCTTGTTACTCTGAATGATGCAAGATGAGACCAGTTGTGAAGCGTTGCTGAAGCTTTCTCAATTCTGCTGGATTTCCAAACATTGCAGATCAGACCCTAAATTATCTAACTTCATCCTGGCCTCAAGTGTGAAGTCATTCCCTGGGGAAAATCTCCACTCAAATCACTAATATCTCTGCTTGGGAAAGGATTGCAAGAGCAGATGTTAGTGTTTGCCTTGAGGAATATCCAACATATTTGAGCAATCACAACATATAGTGAGATGGAAAGATAACAACAGAATAAAACAAATGACTTTCTAAAGTGCCTACTCCTTACTATGTTTGGGTTATCTTATTTAAGAGGAAGCATCATATTTCCTGAAGATCATCACCTGTCATTAAAAGAGAATCTGTAACTTCACACCTACATGACTTTAGGGGAAGGGGAACACCTTTATGCATTGTTTTGTTTCATATACGTACAATAAAGTAAAACTTAGTTCTTTTTTTACGCCTTCCTCCTTTTTCTTCTTTTTTTTTTTTTTAGAGGAAAGTCAATTCCATAAAGCCTATAGCTAATAAATCTATTAAACAAATAGTTTCAATTTTTATAAATATGGCTTAACTTGACTGTGAAAAGCAACCTTTATTTTATTTTATATAGTTAACATTCAATTCAGGATTTTTTTTAATGAGCTGAAAATTAAAGTTTCTATATTTAATACCATGTATTCATGCTTACCAAGCTCTAGGAATTTTAGTGAATAAATGCTTCCAGTGGACTACCAGAAAATGCTTCCTTGAGGAAGGCCAGAAAGTGTACATTTAAGGCGTCCCTGTAGATACTGTAAGAAATTTGTATAGACATCAAGTCAAAAGTCCCAGGCTAACTCCTTGTGTATTCAATAAGAACTTTTCCAGGACTTGAATGAGCTTTATCCAGCCTATGGTTAATAGAAGGACAAAATGTGCAATTATTCAGTCTCTTGATATACAGGTCTTTTCCAGAGATCCCAAAGGTAAACTCTATGTTTTCAACCTCTCTAGTTCAGCTGAAACCCAGGAGTACTTTATTCTAAATATATACAATCAAGTAATGGTGATTTAAATGAGTAAGTACTAATATGGGTCATATGTATCTGAAGCTTAGGTATGAAATATACCTGATAGGAAAGAAAATATTTTCTCCTTTTTTTTCCTTTTAAATTTCATAAATACATAAGGAGTGATTGAAAAAAAAATAGAGAAAAAAAAGGAAAGAATTACATTAATCATCTGAAAAGCTTAAACATGTAAATACATTCTTAGGTAAATTTCTTATTTTGCCATAGCCATTTTGAACACATAAATCACTTCCATAAAGAATAAGGAAGTATGAAAACACATTCTTCTCTGGTTAGAATTTTTGAATCACACTGAGGATGTCTGAAGCATTAAAAACTTCTGCTAAAATCTGTAGAAGACAAGCAAAACCTTTTTCAAGAGATTTGCAGTCAGATCTGTCTAGTAGTAGTCAACAGCTTATTCAATCCTTCAGAATTTGAGTTTTACATAACACAGATGGAAAGGTAAATGAAAGTGTTTCTATGAAATTGCATGGTAAAACAATTTGTGTGAAAGTATGACACAGTCTTATAATTAACAATGCAGGAGGGGTTGGTAAGTAGAAAAACCCTTTGGGGAATCCATAAGTTGGTAGAATTGTGGCTTCTCAGTATGTTCTGATTACACTTCCTCCTCTTTTCCTTATGGCATAATGCTAGTACTTGGAACAAAAGGTAAACTCTTTCTAGTTCTACTTTCTTATCCCTATGAGAACTAATTTCTTATTTCTTTCCTTATTGTCGTCATTGGGAGTTAACACTCAGGGGTTTTTTTCCACATTTTCTTTTCAATCTCCTATTCTAGTGGTCAGAGGTGCATATTGCTCTTAGTTCTCCTCTTACAAGGCACAAAATCATATCAGTATTTAACACATCATATAACATGCATGTTATCATATAACATGCAATCACCAATTTCCTGTGGGTATGGTGGCTGTTTGGTGGTAGATAAAAAAAATGTGCTGAAATTAGGTGTCTTGGTTTAAAATGGAATGAAAATGTGGAGAATACATGTGTTTGCCTACAAAAATATTTTAAACACAGATATGTGCAGTTTTAGGAATTATGCAACTTCCCTGTTCTGTGGGAGAAACAGCATAGTGCAACTCTGTTTCTCTGAAACTCCGTGTTTTCACCCATTGTCATGCATCCACTGCAGCTATTGTCAACCTTGCTCTCTCAGGCATGTTCAAAGTCAAAGCACCAGGATGATACCAGGTCCTCCTCGTCCCAAATTACTCTGGTTTCTAAAATGTACAGGCTGAGTGAAAAAGATCTGATTTTTCATTGTCTTTTTCTTATACTCAGTGGCTAAAAAACAGCTCTCGCTGCTGCTGTTACTCACAGTCTGCTCCTCTTGAAGAGTCTCCACATGTTCATAACTTTCCCGGTGATAGATAGGTTGGTTATGGTAAAGTTATTTACTTATTCTTACAAATAAATGATTCCCTTATACTATAGGGTTAACTTAAGGTTGTGCATATTGACCTTAACACCAACACTTAACACTATCATCAACTAAGCTAAACTTATGTTAATTGCTACGGAAAGAAAGAGAGGAAAAGGGTTCCCTCGGGAAATAATAATTCCCTGCGTGGCACAAAGCTGCATTTGGCCATGTTTCTGTCTCCTTATCTCTGTGCTTCATCCACCTAACATCCAGTGCAGGTACTGGATGGTAGAAAAACCTTCATATATAAAAGGAGTTCTCAGATGAATGGTGAAATCTTCGTTGTATTGTTCTCTTGCACAGGCTCTGAAGCAGAATGAAAGTACCGCTTGTAGATATATCAGTGGACT